>JAOWBB010000002.1:1097012-1138635 GCA_028565995.1 Ricinus marginatus
AACTAATTTTGAAAATAATTTTTCAAAGGAGTTTAAAGTTATTTAAATCTCTAAAAAAATATTTTTATTTTATAAAATAAGTAAATAAATAAAAATTTTTTTTAAGATTTATAAGAAATTCTTAATTAAAGAATTTTGCTGTTCGAAGCAAAACAGAATTTTTGAATTTTTTCAATATTCTAATGAAATTAAAAATTTGGAAGAAAAATATTTTTCAATGAATCACAAACACTGATTAAATCGATATAAAAATCATCCTCATGCAATTTTTAAATTACAAAACCTAATAAACAATAATTAATTAATACGTTATAAAAATATTAAATAATCACTAAAAAAAGGTTTTTACTTACGGCAGGAATAAAAGTAATAGGTGATGGTGTTTTACGCTGATATACTATATCGTCCTCCTCATCATCTAATTTTTCTATCAAATCAACCGCGATGATATTTTTCTTTTGTTCAACAGTAACGTTTTCTAAAACTTCTACTTCTTCTTCTTTTCGTATTTCTTCCAAACATTCGAGCTCAATTTTTTCTTTGTATTCAATGCAATTAATGAGCTCATTTAAAAGATTTCTAATAATAGGTTCGTGATTCTCATCAGAATCACTCAAGATATTTTCCTTATCTTCAATTCCTAATTTTATTGGCTCTGTTTCCATTATTTCTTCTGAGATCGTATTTGAAGCACTACGATCCGACTGTATGCTTTTAAAGTCAGTCGCAGTTTCAGGTTCTTGTTGTTCTTCTCCTTTGATTTCTTCGTCAACTAATAAGGAATCTTTCTGTAAAGTACTTTCGTTTCTAATACTTATTAAGTTATCAGTTGCTTTGCTGGCTAGTAAACATTCCTCTGGCATCTGTAAAATTATTACACAGACAAATTTATAATTCCACGAATAATAATTAAAATTATCCCGTAAAAAGTGTAATTGCTCATGAAATTTTTTAAAGATATGCAATAATCCAAAAAACTGTTGGTTTGAATCTTCCTGTCTTAATTTCACGCGTTGGCTTAGGAATATTCTTTTTAATATTAATAGGCCGAACCATTATCCTTGATCAATCTTGCGTGCTTTGAAAATAAAATTTCTTTCCTCTGTTCACTTATTGCAACATGCAAAGTAGTAAAGTTAAATAAATCTAGTTGTAAAACTATACCGAAAGCCACGGAAAAAACTTAATGAATTGACTTTAATATTTTATTGACATTTGCTCTTACATTTAATAAATCTTCATAACATAATGGATGATAATATTTATCTTCAACAATGATGCAAGGCTTAAGATGCCACTCTTCCTTTTCTTCATTATAATAGGTGTCGAATTGATCTCTGCACATTTCACAACGAGTGGCTTCTTCTCCTTGCGGTGCTGGAACACTTTTAATGTCATCTTGTTCTTGCTCGTCTGTGTTCCCAGTAGTCTCAACATCAAACCAACTTTGAGCTAAAAAATTAAATTTTAGTTTTCTCATTTCACCGTCTTTAAAAATTTTCATTTATTAAATCCATTATATCAATTTAGTTTGGCAAGTCATGTAAATTATGTGTGCATTTATAATATATTTAATCCAATTAAGATTTGAATTTAAAATAAATTCTTTTATACTATCTTCATATATTAAACTAGTACGACTTTAAAAAATCAATTATATATTTTATAAAAAAATCAAACATTTGTAAACTTTAAGATTGTAAAAAATAAAATATTTTGCGACAAAAAAATTTAATGACTTAATATAATACAAATTTTGTTAAGCGTGAATAAAAACTAATTGTATTCAACTAGTTTTAAAAATACCTCGTTCTTCCAAATCTTCAATCTCTTCAAACTGAATCCAATCTGACATATCGTAATACCATTTTCTCGATTGGCCTTTTCTAGCAGCATCTTTTTCTCTACGATTTTGTCTGAAATGCCAGTCCAAATGTCGAGAATATTTTACTGTTTCCTCAGGTGAAAAACGAACGCCACAGGAACTGCATTGTATACCCGTATATATAGCATTTATTAAAGCTTGTTGCCTTCTGTAAAAGAAAAAATATAATTTTAGACATTTTAGAATATTAGATAATTTAGGAATTTTAAGATATATAAAAAAGCGATCAATTTTTTTTAACGGTCTGAACATAATTAGCTACCTAAATTCTATATACTAGTCCTGAACACACTTTAATAATTTAACTCATTTGAATATTTTCAATCTCATTACAAGCATTCGTGAAAAACTATGGTATTTTACAATAGTAATTCAGCGTTAATTTTACATTCATTTATAATAAAGTATATGAAATTATTTTCCGTTTTTTTCATTTACAGATAAAATTTTTTTCAGTAAAAATAACTTCGTAACTTGGATTTTTAAATTTAAAAATTAATCTGCGAATTTTTACATTTTTTACATTTACAGAATAAATTCTTTTACTTGGCAAATTTAACATTTTTTAATTCATTAAATTATTATTAACTGTTGTAGCATTTATTGCTTTTTTATAATAAAATAATTTCATACTTATAATATTACATTGTTCGTCTATTTATTAACATTGGGTACTACAGAAAATTTACTGAATTAAATTAAAGCAATTATAAAGTGGCCATTACTACACTTACTCTCTTAAAGAATTTGGATTTGAGAAATCCACGGGCTTCAGTGGTGTTTCACCTTCTGGTTGTTGCTGCGCGACATTCATCTTTGCAGTTGGCTGCACAATTCCACTTGCAACCAATCGTTGAAATAAATCATTTATATTCAAAGAACCTCCAAGAAATGGTATACCCGAACTTTGCGACTGAGATTGGGACGTTATCGTTTCTGAAAAAAAATTCACAATCAACTGAAGTATTTAAACAGGATAAAGAAAATATATTTATTTAGCGATATCACACATAATTAAATTCTAGTTTAAAAGAATTTGGCAATTTTTCAGAAGGAATATAACAATAAAGTTGGTAGAGCTAAATTTAAATTCCAATGATTATGCTTAAAAAAATAAAAAAAATTTAAAAGATTTCGAGGATCGCATAAGCATCACTATAAAATAATTTTATAACGAAAAGCTAAAGGTATATAACATAAATTCACACACACACACACACACATATACATTTCTTTCTGTTTAAAAAAAACTTAATAAAATTAAAGTCTAATTTGAAATGTGAAGACAATGTAATAACAAAGTAAATCAAAACTTTGATGCATAGAACATTACATGTCATCATTAATACATACATTACATACAACATACATTATCATAATGTCAATTCTATCCTTTCCTTAAAAAATCTTAAATAATTTTTAAAACATAATATTCAATAACTTATAATAAATATTATAATGTCATTATTTTCTAATTATGCAAACAAAAATTGATTAAGATATTTACCAGGGATGCTGTTTACAGTTCCTTGATTTTTTTGGGATTCATTTTCTATCTGATAATTAAATCCAACAGATTGTTCGGAACCTCCAACTCCACTCATTAAACTGGTTAAAATGTCCAGCGAACCCCCTGAAATTAAGATTTTTCTATATTCAATTTATGAATTTGTAAACGAACAAAATTAAAGATCAAGTTATGAATAACATTATAAAAAGAAATAAAAACTATAACTAAAAAAAAATTATCTAAATGTTCCATTTAACTTTTTTTTATTCATTTAATTTAACAAAAATTTTTTGAAATTCCAGTAAAACAGAAATTTTATTCTTTGAATTGAAAATAAAATTTAGAAATAGCACAATACTTGCCTAGAAATTTGCTCCCATTTGTTTGAGAACCATCAGCTACTGTATTATTTATATTCGAACCTGAAGTAATATTCATGGGCAAAGTATTCAAAGGTGGAGAATTAGTTTCATTTAAGGTATTGTCCAATGTAGTAGCAAGCACTGGTAATCCCATATTTTCCATGTTAATTATTTTAACACAACCTGGAATTATCCCGTTTGGTAACATTGAAAGTCTGAAAGATTCAAAATAAAATTAATACTCAAACAGAATGAATTTTTTTAATGTTTTCAGTCCCGTCAAAAAAATTAAACAATTGAATTTTTTATACTGAATCATAATATAAAAATCTAATTTTCTGCTTTTTCAAATTCCCGAAGGAAGTTATTAATTGATTATTATATTAGGATAATTTAGACCATATATTAAATTTATGTTTCATTTCTTTCAACAATAATTTAAGATACTGCTTTCATTAGAAAAAACATTTTGATATTATTTCAAGACATTAATTTTATTTCTTATCACATTTTGACAAAAATTTAAAAAAATTTAACAAATTTTTGTGGAGGAGTGGAAACTAATTAATGTAATTGAAAGTTAAAAATTCTATATTGGGGAAAAGAATTAAAATGTTAAATACAAACCTTAAGAAATGCAAATTTCCATAACCACATATTTGTCTACAAACACCTCCAAATTGAATATCAAGAGGGACTTCATTGACCAAAAGAGTTTTTAAAGAATTAACAAATCTAAATACATAAGGCCTAGAGCGAAGATCAAATCTATAATAAATTAAAAAAATACGAATTTAATTGTGAATTTTTCACAAAAAATACACTGGCAAAGATTGATAGAATTCGTTTTTACAGTATTAAAAACCTTTCGAATCTTAATAATTAAAAGTTTTCTTCAAAACAAATTAATAAACCAAAACAAACCTCTGAGGTTTAGAATCCAAATAAAGCGGTAACATCGATGCCGCATCTACTATCATATTAACCCTACCACATATTAAGTCAGTTCTTTTTTTGCCAATTTTAACCTGCGGAGGAGGACCTTCTATTTGTGCAAAATATTGCAAATCATCTATTTTAACTGGAACTGGAGGACCTCCAAAATGAGCTTCATAAAACTCTCCATCAATATATAATTCTCTTGTCGGAGCTCCAAGTCGAATTCTACATGAAATATTGAAATATTAAATAATTTCATATCAACTTCCTTCTATTATAAAATTTGATCTGATTAGAAAAATGTAATAATTAACATCTGAATTTGAAAATAAATCAGGTTTCAAAATTTAAGCTACCTATGAGGTTTTCCATTTATCATGAATATTCCGTAAGAATCATTTAAGGCGCAGGTAATATTCAAATCGCCTATAGCTACTCTTCTTATGCCATTTTCAAAACTAATTTCCTTCGGATCATCCCAAGACAACATGACAACTGCGGTATCACCGTAAAATCTGATGTCGCGTGCCGTACCGTCTATATTAATGCTTTTCATTGGATCTTTCGCAATGAGTTCTAAGACTTGAGGATCGGCCGGAGGAACATCTACGCAATCGCGTGTTCTTTCTGAATTTGTAATATCTCGTGTCCTAAAAATGTAAAATTTGTAATGTAAAATTACATATCAAATAAAAGAGATAATTACATTAAAAACTATATGAATGTATTGCATTAACAAATAGTTGGCTAACAAAAAAAAAGTATTATCCATAAACTTTTAAAATTCGAAAATGAACAAGAAAAATTTAGAATTTCATTTAGAAGGATTTAAATTAAATCATAAAAATATTATTAAGATTAAGCACTAAAATTTAGATTTATTTCTTCTATCCTAATGCTATATAAACCATATGTAATGTAACACGAAATTTAATTTCTTCATTTCTTTCCACTTATAATGAGATTTTAAAAGATTTTATGAAAAAATAGATGTTCCTGATGGAAATAATTTAATCTTAATACCTATTAATGGTTGATTCCGCATCGTCAACTACTGACTTATGTCTAAACCTTTTGTCTTCATCCCAAATGTCAGGTTTTAAAGAACGATCATCGTATTTACGATGTTCCATTGCATTAATTTCAAACGGTGATCGATTTGAACTAGAAGCATATCCCATCCTACCATAAATCTGAAAAAAATTTGCAAATTAAAAATAATAGAATTTTAAAATTATGTAATAATCTGTAAAATTTCAAAATCATTACGAACTCCACTGGGTTCATTTCGCTGTACACTTCTCCAGGGAATTTGCAGTCTCTCATCAATATCATTGAAAGGCCGCCTTTCTCTTCGGTCATCATCATGCCTGAAAGGTGGACTGTCACGATTTTGGGAACCGTATCTATTTGGGGATCGTCTCCCTCTTTGATGATGTTGCGATCTGCGAACCTCCTGCCGTCCCTTATTTTGAGCTTCTCGTAACTTCTGCTTTTCATTGACATGAATAACCTTTAAAAAAATTTGTAAATAACTTTAAAATATAAATCGATATTAATACATACATTATTTAATAATATGTTTCTTTGCAATTTGGACTAAAAAAATTAGAATAACTAATTCACTTATTTTACGAAGCTGAATGTATATATTTCATTATATACCTCACCTGTTTTATAAGTTCGTTATATTCATGCATGGACATTGTTCCATTCCGAACCTGATCCTCAGCTTGAGCTACGATCATGTTAACATTTATATTCGTATCAATATCTCGCTCTGTAAGGGTACCAAATCTCCTCATATCAGTATCGCGACCATCCAAAACTCCTAATGATTCTCTTCTTGCTCTAGGATCATTAGGTAGTTTATTATACAACAGAGGTCGACCCAATCTATCTAATTCTCCCCTACGTGAAATCCTTTCTCTGAAATGCTTTTTACTTCCCTTGTCCAGTACTTCGAAAGGTGAAAAAGTATCCTGAAATTCAATATATATTTCACAAAATTTTTATAAGATATTATTGATAATTTAAAATTAGTTAAAGAGTTATAAAAAATTATGAAAATTATTAATTTAAGACAAAACTAAATATATATATACACCATTTGTTTATATTTTTGAAAAAGAAAAATAATTATCTTCACAGTCTTATCAGAGTTTAAAATACTTAGTGTACTAATATCAATGTGAATAAGAATTTTTCTTAATTTTATCATGTTCATTAAAATAAGTATTAAAATAATTTACGATTTTGTTATTTTACACAATTTCACTTATTAATAATTATAAAATATTAAAGAGATTCAATTTGAAGAATCTAGATTATCTCTGAATTAAGAATAAGTTTATTTCTTAAAAATATATATCCCTTTTTAATATCCTATTTTATCAACTTACCTCATTTTCGGATTTAAAATCAGCCCATGATCTTCTGTGTCTTCCGCGGTTGGAATCAAAATTATCCCTGCTCATCTCCTTTTCTCCACTATCTTCTATGAGTTTTATCGATTCTTTCTCAGAAAGAAGAGATTTGCAGTTATCAACAACAACCAAAGGAGCTACGGTTGCAATTTGTGGTACAGTTGATCCGTTAGAAATAACCGGCGGAGGAGGAGGACTTGGCAATCTATCTCCCGCATTCAAACTTTGGGTCGTCATTTTGCGCAGATCAACGTCCTCGTTTCCAAATAATCTGAAGTAAATAATTGGCAATAATTATAAAAGTCCTATATGACTTTCAAATCTTTTATTATAGGCATCAAACAATTTATGGATGGAGCCTTATACATTGATATTAAAGCCAAGATAAAATCTTAATGCCCAATTTTAATCCTATGATCTCAAAATCGAGAAGAAAAAATCATGGAAAAATTAATTAAATCACCGAGCTAATCAAAATGAGATTTACAGTTCTTCAAACTTACAACGATTTTTAAAGTCCTGAAATATTTATGATAAAACTTACCGATTATCATTTCGTATGCTATAAAATTATACATTAAAATATAAAAAAAAATATATTTCGTATGTTATAAAATATATCCATATATTAAAATACATAATTATTGTCCGATAATGAGCGAAAAAATTGCATTCCAAACACATCCAAAATTAATTTAATTCATTAGGTAGACGATTCCAGACGTTTAAAAAAATAAGAAGACAATATTACGTTAATGAGATTTTTAGATGTTCTTGAAAAAATTTATTAATAATATTTAGATATTTGAATTAAATCCATCATACATGATAAATTGTTTCAATTTGGTAAGTAGCCATAATTAGAGAATTATGTGATGGTAAACGAATTTCACTTCCTAACAATAAACGTAAATTAATAAAACAATTTTTTTTTATAAATTTGGATAAATATAGCAGAAATATTTAATCAGATTTTTCATACTATTTTTAAACTAATTAACTCTTATTTCTGAAAGAAATTTCTTAAATCACATATAGTTCTTGATCTTATTTACTATTTCTTAAATTATTATTATTTTTCTGCAAAATTTCTTTTTTCGAAGGAAATTATATTATCAGTTATGGCGGCAAAAAGATTAGAAAAAATAAAATGTTAACGAACAATACTTTTATAAAAATGTTCATAGTTTTAATTAATATAAAAAGAATAAATTGTTTTATTCTTTATGTAAATAACACCGCGTTAAAATTTATAGATCTGGAAACAAGAATATAATACATTTTACAATATAAAACAATTTCCCAATGCTTCTTTCAATTCTGATTTTAAATTTCGCATAATTATTTCAATAATAATAAGTTAAACAAATCCACCTTATAATACATAATTGTTATTCCACTCGTCTGTTGCATTTATATAAACCACTCAAAAAGTATATCGTTTTTATAATATTTTATAAAGCACAACAAATTAATGTATAAATAATTTATAAAGTAAATCAAAACAGAACATTAATGAAAAGAGAAAATTCAGAAAACATTGCTATAATTATATTTATTGAAAAGTAGTTTTCACTATATTAGTAAGAGAATTTAAGAAATCCGAGTAATTTGTGCTGCAAATGTTAACATTATTTTTTCAATTTTTACTGTTTATAAAAGATAACAAACATTGAAGACATATAAATGTAAATCAAAGAGGAAAAAATATGTATGAAAACAACATGTACAGAAAATAATATTTTAAATTGTGACTGAAAAACTTTTCACAAAAGCATACAATAAAAAATTACTTACTCGTCGAAAGTTTCGGTTTTAGCCTTCTTTTTAGGCGGTTGTTCAAGAATAGCATCCGTGGACAATTTCTTTTTAGACGGGCTTCCACTTCCAATAGACAAGAGCCTGAAGTCCACATCCTTTCCTGAGGCATTCACTAAACTTTCTGCAATCAATACTTCAATTTAACTATTATGCAATTCACCATAAATTTGAATCCATCACCGTGACCGCTAAAATTCTAAATAAGTTTTAACATAATACCCTTTTAAGATCTTTTTAACATAATATCCAATCATTTTTCTCCAAAACTGCGGAATAATGATAGTTCTTTATCATAATGTCAGTGTATCGAGCAGCTGAAATAATGACTTCTGAATGGTCAGAAATTTTGAGGAAAGTTTAACAGACTCAAATTCCCTAAGAAATCTTTTTTAAAAGATAAATTTTCAAATATAAAATTTGGAACTCCAATTTTTTACATTCGCATTCCCTTTTATTAAAATTTATTTTCCCCTATAACATTTTGAGTTTTACTGTCCTCTGCTCTTGAGTACTATTCCAAATGTTTTTTTTACTTATCAATATTAATGTGGTACATTCATAAGAGTACTGAAAATTCTCGTTAATACATTAGAACCGTCATATTTTTCCATAAATCATTCTTTCTGAAACGCTAAATGCAGAAGCTTTTGTATTTTCTAGAATTATCAATACACTTTATCATTTTTTTAAATATAAACAGAAAAAGTGCTTAAAATTTCAAAAATATAAACACATAGCAGTAAGTAATAAAATTATGGATATTAATATGATATAAACGTTAATAAATATCAAGGTATTTTTTTTGTAATTATGGAATGGTTTTATCATAAATAGAATAAGAGTTATAAGAAATTTTCATGTTTAATTACGTAGAAAAACAAATTTTTGAATAATTATTACATGAATTAGAATAAATAATCAATACATAATTAAAAAATTGCAACATATTTTAAACAATATATTAGTAAAGCAAGTGTATGAATACATAACAATGCCGATTCTTAATAAGTTTTTTTATATATATGAAACTTAAGAGGAATTAAATAAACGAAAATTTTTTCACGTGATAACTGATTTATAGAAATTGAAACTTGATGAAACAAATAAAAAAATTCAAAAACTGCTGCATCCAATCGTTAAAACAGCATGAAATATTTAGAATTTACAATCTTGGATAAAATTTCTAATGCCCAATTTCGGGAATTTAAAAAAGTATTTCATATATCAAAGGAATAAAAATTTTCACCTTTCCTTATTTAAAAATAGAAAACAATACACAATAAAGTATTTTTAATTAGGAAAAAAATTCCGGCATTATTTCATTAATAGTAACACATTTCAGGGGAATAGTTTTTATAGAAATTTTATTACCGATGACAAAAATGAACTTTTTTTTTAGTATTTTGTCAATTCCTTTGCAAATTATGCGGAAGTAACCAGACAACATTTTTTTCTTTTATTTTTAAGTTGAAGGTGTCTCCATAGTAGTCACCAAAATGATGCACGAATGCACATAAGCTAATGCATTACCATACAAAATATACAAAAGCCAAGATGTTCTTGCCAAAAAAACACATGATTTTCACGTGTTTCCACTTTATTTTAGAATATATGAAAATTTGGTTTCTCGTGAACCGCATTTACAATATCAGAATATGGCCCAAACGCAACCAATAATTTAAATAACTTTTACAAGATAGGAAAATACACTTCTTTTCCGACAAATCTTAAAATATCTTCTTCTATAAATAGAGGTCTATTTTGATCATTTCCATTAGCATCTGATGTAACAGACAGTATATTTACACAAAAATACCGTTTTTGTCTTTAACGAAGAACAAGAAAATACTGCAAGCTTGGAGAATTCTTCTTTGTTGTCACTCTTTCCTCGGGAATATTTTGAGAACATCACAGGAGTATTGAAATACACTCCTTATTATTTTGGCAGCTACTTGTATTAGGAATTAAATTTTGCTGTATTCCACGTCGAAATCATGTTATTTGAAATACAGTGAAATATTTTTTTAATATCATTTTAATGAAAAACTGATTTTCATAGAGCATCATCCACTGAGATTTCTTTTCAACCATGAGACAAATGGTTGGAACCAAAAATGACATATTTTATAAAGAACTGTTTATTTCAGAATATTTTTACTTAGTTGAAATAATAATATTTAATTTTTTTCGATGTGTTTCTCAGTTGGGCAAAACTGTTTTTTATTTATACGTACAAAATAAGGTAAAGATATATTACATATCTCGTGTTAAGATGCAATCTCGAAAGAAATATCTGTTATATTTTCGATTAATTTTCTAACACTTTTTGAAACAAAGGTATTTATTCATCTCTTGTATAAAGTGATCGTAATTAAAACAGTTGATACGCCGGAGAACAATAAGAGTTGAAATACCATGACAATAAGAACAAAAAAAAATTAATAATATTTATATGAATCATTAACAACAAATAATATGATTCTGAATGAAGTATTTTCAAACGATTTACTAAAAGAAGACTTGAAATAATACGTATGTAAACAGGCAACTTTAGGGTACAACTTTAAAATCATATTCATAGATTGCTGTACCTTAATTAATTGTTTGACTGTATGAATGTAAAAAAATAATTTCATAATTTTTGAAAAAGGTCGAAAGATAAAGCATTTTGGAGCACGCATTATGCAACTCAATATAAATTTTATAAAAATTAAAAATGATTGAAATTAATTTTAACTAATTTACCTAATTTTACACAATTATGTTTGCACAATAATGCAATAATAAACTTTAAATTTCTTTCAAATATTAAAGTAGACTTCTCAAAACAGAGATAATGCTGTTGAGTAACAAATATTTCTAGATAAACAGTTCTGTTTTAAAAGTACTGTAACGAAACCGTGAAACACAATCGCATACACTCTTGATCATTTATTAAAAATTAAACTTTAATTTACTTTTTTTAATGAAATTATTAAAAAAATATTTTATTCAATTTATATATTTATATAAATTAAAATACCATTCTAGTTTGTTAAATCTGTACATCAATTTCAAAGTTAATTTCAAATTTTTAAATGATACAGTTCAGTTCAGATGAACTAAGAAGTATAAAATATATTTTATAGTAAAATATATTTTGCTTTTTCCATTTCAATGATTTCAAAGCTGTGTAAAAATGAAATTTTTAATTATTCATATTTATATAAATCCGTACACTACCTGAAACAGAAAGGTGTTGCTGAAGCAATGTCAAAACTATTTAAAGAATATCTTTTCTATTTTAAATTACACTTGCTGAATATATCATTGTATCGATTTATATTAACATTATATATAATTTTAAATTTTATGATTCTACAAAAAAAATAAATTCTCATATCTACCATGATAATGTTTTGGTACATTGATTTTTCCTCAGTTTTAACATTTTAAAGCTTAAGTACTTTTTATTTCTACTATCAGGATAATTTAACATATATATTACAGAAATAATATTTAAGCAAAAAATAATTTTTCTAGAGAAAGCTAGATAGCTACTTTTTAATCACAAAAATTATGAGATAAATCTTTCTTTAACAATATAGAAGTTTAATACTCTATTATGAGACAATTTTTGTTGATAAATGGGCATATTGGACGAAAAATACAATAATTTTATTATACTCGCTGAATAACTTCTTACCTGAAAATATTTAAAAGCATTTAAGAACAAAAAATTGTGTGGGAATGAAAGTTTAAATTTCAAGAAAAATTTTTTGAAATATTAGATTAAAAAATATCATTTCGATATTCATAAAAACTCAAAAAGAAAATAAAATTTAAAAAAAAAGGCAAAATGTGAATTAAGACAATAACTAAAAAGTAGGTTATTAGTTGGGAAAAAATATAAAATATTTTAGAAAATCAATAATAAAAATCTCTGCTATATAATTAATCGCATTGTATATCCGTATAAAAATAAGTAAAGAAATTTACACAATACTAACTATGTATCGCAATTTTAACAGATTTAAAATATAAATGCTTTATTGAGTAGATCTTAAAATTAAAAAAAAATTAGTTAAATTTCTTTGAGTTTCTCTCCAAATATCAATAACATTGGAAATTAAAAATAAAAATCGAATTTAATTTTTTTGCTTATTGACTTTATTGCCGTTTTAAATTTTTATGAAAAAAATGAATTCTTATAATTATATTAACGAACAATTATTTTATAAATCTTTTATCAGAATTTTTTAATTTTAAACTCTGTGGCCTTAAACATTAGTTCTTAAAAATGTTTTGTAACGGTAAAACCAAAATAATTAGTATTGCCTTTAAGCAAATGATGTTTTACTGATCGAACGATCATATTTATAAAATGTAGAGTATCGAAATCAATTTTACTATTGTGAAAGTGAATTTTTTTGGTTTTGTATTAACCCTAGAGATTCCATCTTTTGCTTTTAAAGCTTTATTTTACATACTGATACCTAAAAATTATGTTCTTAGTTCCAATTTAAAAAGTTAAGAAAATAGCAGCAGATAGGATATTTAGACAAAAACTAAACAGTAATGGCTGTAAAAGAAGTAATAAAGTGAAGATATAGTGGCCAAATAAAAATAATACATAATAACATTTCTTAATGAACTTTTAAAACTAATAGGAAGAATATTTTCTCTACGGCTACTTGAAGTTTAAAACGATTATTGAAAAAAACATGGATATAGAGAGCTCATAGAGACATAGGGACTCATTTAGAGACACAATTTTTGCTTTACGTTTGACTATTTATCTTCACATAAATTGATAATGCATAGCAACGAAAGTTTTTATTACATGAATAATAAAAACACCGATGGTCATTAAAAGACACTATCTTAGTTAAAAAAGAAATTTTTTTAAAGCAAAATAATGAAAGATTTACTTATGAAATTTCAATAAAAACATTTGGAAGAAAACTCATACCTGTAACTTATAGTAAACAATATATTTTAATTGTAATAAAAACCTAGTTAAATTGATTTATAATACTCGATCTCGCCAATCCCCTATACATTTATGTCGTAGAACTGCTGAAAAGCTTCAGAGACAAAAGCAGAAAAGTAGAAAAGATGCAAAATTTTCTATGAAAGAGAAACAAAAAATAAAAATGGCATAATATCTTTCGCTACGAATATAAATCTGATTTCCAATAGACTTTTCAAAAACTATAGACATGATAGTGTATAGTAGTTTCGCGTGAAACAAAAATGTTAATGCTCAAAAATCTATGGTAGAGAAAAAATTTGGAATTGTTAAGATGATCAAAAAATGTAAAAAATAAAAGAGAATCAAATTCTAATTAAAAGATCAAAACAAAAATTTTTGCGGAAAGAAAATTCTATCCGCAATCCAGAAAAAGAACTTGAACAGCGCTTGGTCGATTCCAAAAGTTTAATCTCTATGTACTAAAAATGATAATCGGAAAAAGAAATAAAAGGCTGAAAATTCAAATTATATCACTGAATCAAATTGTATTACTTTATAATAACAAGTTTTACAGAAAAAATGAATTCTAATTAGAATAGATAAAAGAACCCATCTATATATATATATAAATCACGATATTTTACTGAAATTCCTGCTCTTATAAAAAAACAAACTAATTATTTTCTCGACAATAACTCTTTTATGCCATGAGTGAAAAATTAAAGGAATTATTTTCATATGTAATGTTTATTGCAACATATTTGGAATCAGTAGTTTATCAATTTTTTTAAAAATTATAAGATTTATATGCCAAATAAAATTAAATTATCTATAATTCTCCAATTCAGTTCATCTACTTAAAAAGTTTTATTCATTAGAAAAAATCAATGAAGGACTTTAATCAGCAATTTAATTGTAGAAAATAAGAAATTACTTAGAAATTGACGCCTACAACCCATGTAAATACTTATAAAATTCCAACACTGAACAAAGTTGAAAAGTAAGTTTGAATATAAAGCATAAAGTCCTAATCCCTTAGCTTTTTAAGAGGCATTTGTGTTTCACGGTATAGGCATTAGAAAATAGGATACATTTCACTTCTGATAATGAATTTAAAAAATTTTCGGTCAGACACTTAAATTGCACATAACTGTTCTTTGTATGACAATTACACATTAAAATTCCGAAATTTATTGTTGGCGTATAATATCCCGGAAAAGTATTTTAGAAGAAAATTTAAAGAAAATTCTAACATCGTTAAAATTTCAATGAATTTTTTAGAAAAATTCATTGAAAAAAATTATGAAAATCAATGTAATATAGATTTCTGAAATATCTCTTTGTTATTTCTGAAAGATTTAAATTTAGTTAAACAAATTGAAAAATCAATATCAAATATGAAATGTTTCTTTAACTACTACAAAATGCTTTGTATAGTACTTGGGCTTATACTTTTTCACGTTCAAGGAATATGGAATAAACTGAGGTATCCTTAAAGGTAAGAAAATACCTTAAACTTAAAAATAATATTGATTTTGATTATAAACACATTCGAATTTCCAATTAAATTTTATTTATGTCGGTAATGGGACTAAATAACGATAAATACCTGATAATAACTTCTTACTTTCATTGTTGATGATTTTGTCTTCTTCAAATAACAATCTAGGCTGTTTCTCTGGTGGGCCGGTAATTCGTAGATCGATATCACTAGCTGCTTCTTTTTGTGGACTCGCTGATGTTTCTCTGTTTCTACGCACATAATTTCTTCCTTTTGACACTCCCTTCAAATCTTTGAAACTCGTCCTCTCTTTTCCACATTCTTTTTCGTCATCACTTAATTCATTAAAATCCACTTCATCTTTATTTTCACTGGTCGAATCCTCTTCTTCTCGACTTATGATTGGAGGAGGCGGAGGTTCAGGAGAAGGACTAGATTCAACAAGTTGCATATTGGGAAAATGTGAATTCTCAGAAGATTTCTCCTCCGAAGATAGATTTTCAACTTTTGAATTTTCATCCAAATTATTTTCAAAGTCTTTATTATTACCAGTTTCGTTCTCTGAGTTTGGTTTAGATTCTGAAATGTTCTCGTTGTCTTCTTCTTTCTGAATAACATCAATAACAACACTTTTTGCTTCTTCACTTTTTTCTAAATTAATGGCTTTTTTCGTTTCACTATCTTGAATTTTTTTTTCGCCATTATTAAACTCTAAAGCAGAATCATGAATCTGTTTACTTCCACTCTGTGGAGAACTTCTACTTTTACTAACAGAATAATCAGATGTCTTATCAGATGAATGTTCAAAATATTTACAGCTGTTCTCAGAGTCAGCTTTTTTATGTTTCTTTTTTGACTTTCGGACAATTTTTTCCGCATTATCTGAATCAGGTGGAGCATTATCCAAATCAGAAGATCGAGCTTTTTGAGATGTACTGTCAACCTTTGAGGAGCTCCTTCTTTTACTTTTGGGAGAAAAACTACTATGCGACTTTGATGACTTTTTAGGTGAAGAAACTGTTGTCGAATATGATCTCGAATGTTGATGACTTGAATGCTTGGACCATTTTGAATCACTTTTAGGAGAGCAATGTCTTGAAATTCCTGGAGAAACACTACGCTCATTTTTAGGAGGAGTTTTCACTCTATCCGAAGATGAATTGTTATGAGAGGATTTGACACTGCTTTTTGAATCCTTAGAAAGCGATGTGCTAGATTTAGAGTTTCTAGAAGGTGAATTTCTCGAGTCTCTTTCAGAAATTGATTTAAATTTATTTTTGACCGGTGAACTTTCGACTTTAGAACTGTCTCTCGTTTGTTTCTTAGTTATCGTATTAAATTTTTCCCTATCCCGATTTCTCTCTATATTAATTGTTATATGACCTTTCACATTAGATTCACTTAATACTCTTGGTACAGGTGCGGCCGGCACTACCTGCTCCACTACTGGAGTTTTCAACATTGCTAACTGTCGGTTATATATTTCTTGTTCCTTATCAGTTATTTCTGAAACCTGAAAACATATTTAAGAATAAAAAATCTCAATTTCTTCAAACATGAATATTTAAACAAAATGTCCGATTTAATTTAAATACCTTAGATTGTTGGCATTGTTGCCTAGCTATCCGCGGATCCCTAGATTTAACTGCTTCAATTATTTGCATGTTCGCAGGTGCTATCTTCGTCTTAATCTGCACATTCAATTCAGAAATATAAATTAAAAACATTTTGCTTAATAAAACAGCGCAAAAAATCATTATTTTAATGAAAAGAATAAATAAAAATGTCGAATATTTTATAAAATACTGCTCATTTTTATAATAATTAAAACAGAATCGTAATTATTCTCTAATTTGATATTTATTTAACAAATATAAAATAGATTTAAAAATAACAATTATTTTAAAGAGAAACTTATTTTTCCAATTTATTACCAAGAAAAGTATTCCGAATTTATTAAGATAAAAATGACTGAAATTTTGCATGTTAATTTAGTTTGCAACTAAGTAACATGTTATATGAATTCTAAATAAAGCTATCAAAATTTTTCCTATATTTAATATTTTATTTAGCAAATTAAAAGTCTTTAATTTTCGTGCTAGAATAAAATTATAATTAAAATAATAATAGGCATTTTATATATATTTAATCCCAACCTTATACATATTTTTTTTAATGGAATCGAGATATGAAAAAAATAATTCTTTATATCGGATCTTTATCAAGTCAAAGGCATTTAATTTACTGTTAGTAAAAAATTCGTAATGCAAGGAATTCTGAAAATTTTATATATTAATTCTCGTTTAAGTTCTAAAAATTTCATTCCCAAATTATTTAATGTATGATGTATAAAATGCCATATAGAAATTAAACCACGACTTATATATAACATGAGCATAAAAATTATATGTCAAAAACTTCTAAAATAATTAATAATATTTTTTTAAAAGTATTTTAAAATTAAAAGTTTGTTTAACGTTCTTATAGTAGTAGCCTCTAGTAGTTCTATTTATAATATACTTTCTCACAAAAAGGGAAAACATTCGCTTTTAATGTTGCAAACTAACACTGAACAAAATAATTCTTTCATAATATGCTTAGCAACGAACTGGAATAAAAAGTTATTCTTAGTGGAATTAAAATTAATTTATATGTGTTATATTCCGTAAAATTTAATGTATCATGTTTATTAGCGTAAAAATAATCTTTATTTTTTCTGTAGGATCAAATTTGCTTTCTAACAAAAATTCCATTAAACAAAATTTTTTATGAATGTATATTTTGCGTGAAACAGGATGTGAAATTCGATTCTCATAAAATTTATTTTTTTTCTAAAAAATTATTTGAATTACTACTTAAAGTATTATTTTTCTATTATTGTTTTCCTTTCTTTTACCATTCTTCATTCTTCTGATGATTTAGTTTACTTAGATTTAATTTAAAAAACTTCAGGCTGTCGGAGAACAGTTTCATTAATAAATAAAATATAAAACGGCTAAACTTTCATAGCACAGATAATTTTTTCACGATAAATACAAGCTGAGGAAGTGCTCGACTTGAGTCATGAAAAAATATAATTTTTAATAGATTTATATTTGTTAAATTAAAAGAAATATTAAAAAACAAAATGCCCCAAAGCATTATTTTCCTAAACATTTTTCTTCATATCTTATATAAATCGTTTAACAGATTAATGGAAAAAGCATTTAAAGCCTCAATGATACTAAATCAATTGTATTTTTTTGATATTAAACCATATTTCATGAAATCATATTTCTGAAATTTTCATGTAAATTGAAAACAATGTTAATAAAATCTGCATTTCAAGTTAAACAATTACTTTTAATTCTTTAAAACTTATAAAATAAGATTTCTATTAAAAGAAGTAAAAGTAGGTGTTGTGTTTACATAAGTTTACGACACTTACAGTTTTTGCATTTGTTACAGGAGGAATAACCACAGCTTTTGGTTTAGCAGTAGCTCTTTGTGATAATAATTTGGCTGCAGCATCACTAACCTGAGGACGAACTAGACCTGCTAGAACCTATAAAAATTTAAAAAACAGATTCTGTAAGAATCACATAAGTTCTAAATCATCGAAAAATAACTCAAAAAAGAACCAACAAAACTATTTTCTATTCTAAAAAAATTCTTATTAAAATAAATAGACGATCATAAAAGTTACAAAAAATACAATAATAATCTCAGTAATCTATTATAAATAAGATTGTAAAAAAATGTTAAAATAGATAAAGATATTTTTATTAATTTTACAGCCAATAGATTTTATTTTTCTCATAGCGATACATATGACTGCAAAATTTATGATATTATTCTTATAATCTTATATGATTTATCAGCAAATAAAAAAAATATTTTTCTTTTTAAATATAAAATTAAATTCATTCAAAGATTTACCGTATTAACTCTGAAATAATGATAAACCCAATTTGTATATTTTTGAAGAAATATCTCTGAATAATAACTCAGAATACAAAAAGGAGAACTTTTAATTATCTATCAGTAATAATCAGCAAGTATATCTACGTAAACAGTAAAAAATGATATGTTTAGATTTCATATCATACGCTTCTGATATATCTAAAAATATATTTCGATCGATTTTTTCAATTACCAGTGAATTTGTTTTACATTTATTTCGTAAATCTTCGTACAATAAGTATGATATCTTGAACAGTAATATTATATTAAAAAAATATTAAATTAATGTTATATAATAACTTATTTGTAACGAAATTGTGAAAAGTGAGGTATTTTTTTAATTTAATTTTTAATCGACCGAAAAATCGACTTTTAATAATTATTATTAATCAATTAATTAGTTATTATTATTAATTATTATTATGACACATGATATTGAAGGAGATAAATCTTACGTTTGATTCGTTTGCATGCTTTTGCTGTTCCTCTAATATAACCTTAGTTTGCATTAATTCTAACTCTAGTTTTTTCTGCTGAAGCTGAATTAAAATTTTTTGCTTCTTAAGAAGCTGATCTCTTAAAGTATTTTCCGATAATTCGGTATTACTTGTAGTAACAGCAGGCACTGCGGTTATAGTATTTGAATTTTGTGCTGTTGTAAGAGGTGTAGATGATGATACATCTGAAATGTTTGTTTTACTGCCCTAAAAAGAAAAAAAATTCTTTTTAAAAAAACAATATCAATTGTATCAGTAATATCTTAATCTTATATTATACCTTAACTTAAATATACTTTTTTAAAAAACACCTAAAAATATTTCCTAATTTTATCAATAATTATACCAAATAAAAATTCAGTATAATTTGATGATTTAATCTTAAATTTTATAAAACCAAATTTTAATAAAAAAAAAAGCTGAAAATCTTTAAGCAATATTTTGCAATATAAAATGGGCTGCAATTGACGTATTTTTTTTTCAATAATTGTGTATAAGCACAGAGAAATATGTATAGAACATCGAATAATTAAAAAAGAGAACATTGTTTGCGTTAAATTAAATTGAGTACTATATATCACTCATGACTATACGAATAATAAAATAAAAATTATTCCTTCATATTTATATAAAGAATATAATAATTTTTAAATATATATATATTTTTATTCTTATGAAATAAGAAAATTCATACAAATAAATATATTTAAAGATTTAATTTTAAAAAAGAAAATTCAAAAATATTTGATCGAATTCCGAACGATATTGAACACGAATTTCACATTGCTTACAAACATTAAATAGTTTTTACATTAATTTAAGATTTAATTATTATACTGTCATATAATAATTGGATGTACTGCACTAAAATATTTAAAAATATAGAGAAGCACAAATAACATAAAAATTATAAGTATATATATATAAATGTAAAATTATAAAATTTATAATATAAATATAAAAACGTTCAATGTACATATTACTAAAAGAAAATATATTTTAGCGACACGTTCATGACCTATATTTTTCTTCCAAAATATAAAGAAAATAGTAGCAGTAATATACGAATATTATTGTATAATATTGGTTTTCTGGGCCATCTGTCATCAACTGAGTTCAAAAACTATCTTTAACTGCACTTAAACTTACTAACCAAAATAGCAATAAAATTTAATATTAAACTGACAATTTATGGTAATTAATTTGATAGATAGGCATAAATATAAAGCATATAATTTTGATTTTTTTTTCAGAAATTTTTTTTAAAATTACTATGCAGATCAATTAAATCTTTGAGAAAAAAGTATTCAAAAACCAGAAATATAAAAGCATTAAGTATCAAAAATTCATTAGACAATTATTTCGTGCATCTGTTTTGTGAAAAAAAATGGACAAATTTTTGTTAAAATTATTTGGGATACTTGATTTTGTTTCTAAAAATATATTTTAATTAGATCTGATTTAAATGAAAGTATTTTCTTTTTAATAAATTTTCAAAAAGTTGATCTGATAATATTCATCTGTTCTAAATTTCATTTTTAAAAATGGTTACTTGCATAAGAACCTAAAAAATTTTATCTAAATAATTATTTATTATATATAATTCATAATTATGAAGCAAAAGAAAATATTTGTTTTTAAAACCATGAATTTTATAAAATTCTTGTATGCAAAAAATTTTTAACTTTTTTCCTCGAACTGATGATTAATCATAACGATAAATAACTAATCGAAATCTTGGCATTTAGAATATCTATCAAAAATGGAAATGCCCATAAACATAAATTTTTTTATTTTCATTGGAACTCTTGAAATGTATTTTTAAATTCTTACTAAGCATCTACAAGTAGAGATGGATGATTATTTTACTAATTAGAATACTATGCTCCTGTTCGAGTGGTAATATATTATTCATTATAAACTCTTTAATTTTAAAAAAATGAGTTCGAGTTTGAATAATTTTCGTATATCCTCAATTAAAAAACATGAATAGAAATTATTTCATCAATGTAAAAAACTTTTCAATCAAAACACAAAAAAAAATGATTATTTAGGTTTTCCTTACCAAAAACTTGGGATTAAAATGGATACTGGTTGGCGTAGGAGCGGTAACTGGCCAAGCATGATCAATATCTTTGACTCGTAGATCCAGCACATATAACTTTCTAGCTGGAAATACATCTCCCCAAGTCTGGCGCAATTTGTACATATTTAATCTGGTTTTTTCGTCTACCTATAAATATAGAAAAATAAAAGTACTATCAAAATTATTTTAATTTACAACAGTTAACGTATTTCAATTTAAATTTCGTATAAATTTTTATGAAAAAATACAGTAAACCTTTCTATCAGTGGTTTAAAATGTATTATCAAATTTTATTAAGTCTTATAATCAAACTTATTCCTTGAGTTGGAAATTTTTTTTTAACAACTATTTCATATATTCTTTATTTATTCTTCTTTAGAGTTATTTTTTTCCTCGAATAATATTTTGATTAATTTCTAAAATTTCAAAACGATTTTTCAACAAATTATATTGGAAATCATAATTTTAAAACATATAAAAATTTTTCGACATATCCCAAAAAAAATTTGTTATAGAATTCAAAATGAGATCTAATTTACTATTCATTCAAAGTTAATTATTCTTATTTATGTTAAAAAAGGTTCTTTCTTCTTCAAATTGTTAATATCAATCGATGTGTTTAATTATAGGTAAGCCTATGATATATATAAAATTCTTTATTTTTATTTGGTATAAAAATATTTTTGATGTTTTAAAATTTTAACTCAGCCTTAATAATTTTATTAACTAAGAATAAAACCGAAAACCCACGACATATTATTACATATCCTGTATTTTGAAAATTTCAATTCAAATATAACTAATATACTAATATTGAATTTTGGTGAAACTTAATCATACAACTTACCTTTTCAAATACCGATACGAAGATATTAACGATGTTCTGAGTAAAAAGAGGAACATATACCTGAGAAACATTTTTAATAATGGAATCAATAAGATAGAGAATAGGAAGTTTAATCTCCGGAGAAACCTGTAAACAATGTTAAAAATTGTAAATTTAAGTTTAAAGTAATTTTTTAGATATAAAAAAGCCTTATTTTTAGAATGAGTTTATTTCTAATTTTTTTAAATTTCTTAGAAAATAAATCAGTATGAATATTTGGTGAATTGTTTATTATAGACTTAGATAACATTTTAACTTATTTCTTTCTGAAAGACAATAGATATGTAATTTTTATTAGACATGACCAAAACATCATTTAAATGTAATTTGAAAATTTGAGAATCACTTGTAGTCACTATGTGAACTTTGAAAACAATGATAATGATAACAACAACAATAATAATAATAATAATAATAATAATAATAATAATAATAATAATAATAATAATATGTTTTTAACAATATTTTATTAAAAGACAAGAGACATACTGATATTATTACTTCCAGTGTACAAACATAATTTAATAAAAATAATAATTCCTTAATATGAATAATAATAAAAATTTACATGCAATTCTACTCAAATTTTTGCCTGATTGTTAGAAAAAGAATAAAAATTAATTTATTTACAAATAATTTTTTCTTAAACCAAAATAATAAAACAAAAAATTCTCCTATAATCCCATTAACTATTCATATGATTCATTTTTGACAAAAATAAATTCATTTCAAAACTGATTCAGAATGGAATTATTCAAATTTAGTTCCCATTTGAAAATTTCCATTCTGCATAATATTAATTGTGAGAATTGTATTATTTTTTTTATACTAAGCTCTTTCTTAGAAGAAAGTATAAAGTTATTGCAGACTGTATAAAAACAAATTTTATTAAATTAATTGCTTTTATGAAAGCATTTTGTATTAATAAATATCTTAGATTTTTAATTTTACTTTGAAGCACTTTTTAAAGCTTTAAAAGTAAGAATTTTCTCTCACCTTTTCAATATGATTCTCTATAACCTGAACAATAGCAGGGGCATGATCCACATTTTCATCTGCTAACATTGTTAGCATATTAATAAGTGGCTTGCTATTCACTGTCAAGTCTGCTAGAGAAGAGAGATACTCATCTGCAACTTCCTTTGACATTTTGAAAAACTGAAAATATGAACAAACTATAAATATAATATAATTTATTAAGTGAGCAAACTTTTGTTCTATTGCTGGTATATATTAAAAAAAAATTGTTTTTTGAAATTTTTGTAAATGAATAACCAGTTGAAATTTTTTAGCTAAATTTTATTTTTCAATTGTCTGTCTTGAGTATGTAACTATTTGTGATCAAATTATAATTCTATATGAAACAAAACTTACTAGTATTCTAATGAGAATTACAAAAAAGAATCCTAATTTAGCAAAAGTTAAAACAAATTTAAAAAATTTGTTTCTAGAAAGAAACTCTAAAAAGAATTATTGTTAAAAATTCTTTGTCTTCTGACTTTTTATTCAACTAGATCCTAATAATTGTTACAAAAGCAAAATTAATTCTATAATAAAAAATTTAATTTTTAACAAAGGAGACATTATGCATTTTTAAAGCATATGGATAAAAGAAAAAATAATTTCAAAAATTTTTCTACAGAAGCATTAAATATTTATCATATTTTCAAGAGCTAAATAAGGAATTGGAAGCTTAAAATTCTCCTTGGCCACATCTGTTTCCATCAAATAATGTTTACAATACATATTCGATTAATTAATTAATTAGGAACCTTAGAAAAACCAAAATAGTGATCTTTATAATTTAAAAATCAGAATCAATATTTGAAAAATAGTAATAGTGACTAAAATCCGATTTATTTCTTCCCAAGAAATATATAAAGGAAATGTTCAAGATGACCCCAAAATTATATACATATTATGTTCATTGCAGCGTTCCTCAAAAATATCACGTAGTCTAAACATATTTCTCTTAAAATAAATTAAAGTTTCACTTACTAAAAATCTTTTAAATGTAGATCAATTCGTTTTTCACCTGATATCTAAATCAGAGCAAAATATAGCCATTTTATAAAAATCTTAACAAAAACTTCAATAATGGCGACTAAGAATACAAAAATTTACTACACCGGAAATAAAAAATGAAACCTTCCTTCTCTTTCTACGTATTACGTATCACTATTTTCTAGGAGAGAAATAACCAATCGATGCTCTTGTTTCCTCATACGCAAGACATTTTCATTGGTCTCAGAATTTCATTTCCGCCTAATAAGCCAATCAGAAGAGATTTTTTGATAAAAAGATTCACAATGTAATATCTGAACGTATTCCTGATACGGTTGAATAAGAAATCAAAATCATATGTATGTATGTTTAATATTTAAAAAAAAATCAAACTGCGCAAAATTTATTCAAATTTTTTACTATAAGAATAAAAATATATAATGCAAATAAAGGCAAAAGGAAAATTTATCAAGTATGAGCATTCCTTAAGTTTTGAAACATACTTTATTAACCATTTAACTTCAACATTTGCTTTGCTTAGTTGTTATATACAGTTTCTTACTGATAATTTAGAATATAAGTGTTTCCTTCTTAAAATGGATTGGTTAGAACTGGAAGCAAAAAAATTGGAGAATACCTAAATAGAGAATGAAATCAGCAAAAATTTTTATAACCGTTAATGGTAATGAATAAAATTTTAAATATATAAAATAATACGTACTCTCTTAATTTCTTTATATTGCCTCAAAAACAAAATAAGAGCTTCAACAAAAAAACTTTTTGTATGTTTTCAAAATATTCCATAATACTGAAAGATGTTGAAAGACCATCCCTCAATCAAAGTTAAACTCTCACAATGAGACATTATTTTTAGACAAGTAAAAATAAGGTACATAAGTACTGTATTTAAATTCAGAAGTTCTAAAAATGGTACAAAAAATGGACATGGCACTACAATTCCAATTTATATGTGGCAAAGAAATTTAAGAAATTATTCGTGAGCCTTTTGAACTGCGTAAAAGATGGTTTCGCTACGCTAACCTGAGCCGAAAGAGAAATATAGCCACTCCCGATGTATAAACAGGTTTTTCTAAGTAAACTCGCGATCGGAAGTCAAAATCCACGAGATTCATGCATGGGTCTAACACGATTTTGGATATGCCCCGAAGAAAGCATATTTCTCAAAACTTGAAGCGCAGTAGTCAGAATTATCAATACGGTACATAGCATGTACAAACTACGTATTTCAAAAGGGGCCTTCGTATTAAAATGGGCTTTTGATTCAAAATGGTTTTTTTAATAATGTTGAAATTCCCGAGTATATCAATTATGGAATTATCAAATTTTTTCCATTCTAATTTTTTTTAGATAACAATAAACCGCTTTTCGAAAAGCATACTTTAATTTGCTAACACGAAAATTTTTTTATATTTAGTCAGTTATCGCATTTACAATTTCATAAATAAATTATAAACACTTTCCAATTCGAACTGTGCATCGCAGGCTCAATTTTCCAGGATCACACTGATCTATATGAAATGCTCACATAGAGCCACTCCAATATGGGTGACTAAAATACTATAGAAATAGTAATTTTTAAAAGTTTAAGATAGCAGGAAAATTAGTCTATAAAGAATTGCTTTATTGAATGATACCTGTTTATTAAATTTCTATTTAGAATCACTTAATTTAAGAGATCACAACTTGTACCAACCTTCTAAATAAATATAGTTCTTGCATTCATTGCACATCTTTATTTTTAAGCAACGTTGTGATTTTATAAATTAAAATAAATCGTTATTATATATTTTCAAGCATAGCTTAATAAACCATTTAAAAATTATCATTCATGTTGGCACAGGAATTTCAAATCTAATACAAATTAACTCACATAAAATTGGATAAAGCAATTTTAAAAAAAAAATCATAATTTAATTATTCAAGCCAAAAGTTAGATTCATTCCCAATGAATCATTAAAATAGAGATCGATAGTAGATCTTCACTTTTTTTATTGGTACGGGCTCAAAAACATTCATATGCAAGCGTTTAATTTAAATTTCACGTTACTAAAAAAATATCGAAAAGATTTTACATTTAACCTCTAAGATAAAACACTAAACCGTTGGTCCTCTTTTACACAGATTTGATTAGCATTTAATTAAAGAATCTGAATCATAAATGATGGAAGCCTGTAAACCTTGGGAATGAGCAGTATTTACTGTTACCGAAAAATACATATGTCTTTGAAATCAATCTCATTTCAACATTTGAATTTAAGTTACAGAAAATTATAAACAATCTAAATTTTTATAACTTGGAAAAAAAGGAGGTAATTATTCTTTCAATTTTAACTTTTATTCAGGGTAATTTAGGAAAAGCATATTTTAAAAATGTTTATCTTTTATAGTATTTTTCATACTTTTTTGAGATCAATCCCTTCTGTGGGATTCATAAATTATATGAAATACAATTTATGTTTTATGAAATACAAATATATTTCATCAGATTCTTTTCATCAAATTATGCATTTCAAAAAGTAAAATATAAACGAAATATTTTTCCTGCTATTTATAACATTTTAATATTAATCAGAGCCAAGTGAAATGCTAGCTAAAGATCAACTTTTTTTATTTAATAAGCTAAAAACTTGTTTTATGCCCTATCTGACCAATATTCAAAAAATTATAAAAGTATAAATTTTTTATATTGAATCAGATATTTAATTACAATAACTGAAGGAATATATTCATTATGAATAGTAATTTTTTGCTAAATACATTAAGTTTTTTTTAGATGAATCCTTTTATTTGATAAATAAAATTCGATTTTCCTAAAGATGCAAAATTTGAACTATAGGTGTAAGTTATTTACTATATCCAAAATTGTAATTTTGCGAGATAAAAGCGAACCAGTTCAGGACTACTTGCTTTATCTTGCTATATTCCTCATTCTAGTTTTAATTTATTATGTATTAAAACATAAACAAAACGTGCCAGATATAAAAACATATTTATTGGAAAATTGATTAAAAGAAAAAAAATATTCATTGTGCAAGATCAGAGTTTATGAATTTTTAAAAAATAGTTTTCTTAACAGAATATCTTAGGAATTTAATGAAATTAAAACTATAAGTAATTAGCGAATAGAGAAGCAGCCATTCAAATCTCATTCATTCGTTAGTCGAACTCATTTAAAACTTATTGATATAAGTATATTGATATATACAATAACGCCCCGATTTTTACGAAATATAAAAATCAGTTCTTAAAATGAAGATATGAAATAAAATTTCATATAATTTTAATATAGTGAAAACTGCCTTTTCAAAGAAAATGAAGATATGAACCTTTATTTTAATAATTTTATATTTATAGTTATATTTATAAATAAAAGCAATTACCATTAAATGAGCGCATAAGTCCATTCACATGAAATTTATAAAAATTAAATGAAATTGATAATTATAATATAGAACTTTTAATTTGAAACTGAATTATTTCATTTCTGTATCTTACGCTTTGTAGCAATTTATTTACGCAAAAACATGCAAATCAGACTAATGTACAATTCTTAACATAAAGAGTGCATCCAATTAGTTCTCTGAATAGCGTCTAACCTGTATCGGTACACAGGACATATTAAAATCAACATATAAAGAGAAACTGACTTCTTTACTAATAGACAGTCACAGGATATAACAAAACTAAAAAAGATGCAGAATTTCGTAAGTTTAAAAATAAAAATTATCGATTGTGTATAAAAAAGTTAAATATTTATCACCTAAAAGTAAAATTATTTTTTTTCAAGCGAGTATTGTGTCATTTGAAAACAAAAGTTAGATCGAAACTAATAGTTACACAAATCATTCACTCTTTAACACTATCTTAAACCGAAGTCTATGAACCAAATTAAACAACCATAATGTGTTACTCTAGATGATATTCTGACAATTAGAAAATTTCATTTTAAAGAATGAAAAAAATTGAAGGAATCCACTTGGCCAAACAATCAGATAACAATTGATCTTCGCGGAATAGCGGAAAAAAAACAAAAAACACATTATGGTTAAATTTTATGAATTGATTTTCGGATATGAACATGTTCCACAAAATGTTTTCTGTTCATCGAAATATTATTATTTTGAGTTGTTTAAAAATTATAAATTAAAGTCTAGAATTTTCAGCCGAAGTTCAATGCTAAGATTTAACGATAAAATTTTATGTTAATAAAAGCAAAAAAAGCCATCCTTTAAAACAAAATTATTCAATTTTTCAATAAATGGCGATTATTTTAAAAACATAAGGACAATAATTAGACAATCGACATTACTTTGTTTAATTTTTAAAAAAATTTTAACAAAGAACTACAGCAAGATATACACATCTATTGCAATTATGTAAATCCGTTAAAATAAATTGTATTATGAGTGGTTAATTTGACCTATTAATGAAAAGAAAAATATAATATTTGTAGTAATTAAAAAAGAAAATGTTAAATACATTTATGTTTTGAGGAAGTTTGAAAATCCAGCAATTGTAGTTTTCACATTAAGAGTCGTATTATTTATCTACTTATTAGTCCTACCTGTTTCAAATGATTATTCAAATTTTTGTTCTTTCTCTTGAAATGGACACATGCATAGGCTACATTTCTTTTAAAGGGATTATTATTATTATTATTATTATATTATTAGCAACTAAAATATTTTAATTATAACGCTAAATACGCCATTTACTGTATACTTATTTCATATGTGAAATACTTCGAGGATCACCTTCTTATTTCGATAAACATGCATTTACTTCTCCTATTAAGTAAATGAATACAATACTGCCTCAGGGCCATGAGAAATGATCGCACCCAATATAAAATCAATTTAATGTATTTCAAAATCCATTCTTCAGTTTTAATAAAGCAATATGGATTGTAATAAATAATTAACATAATGAAAGCCTTATTCCATATAAACCTTAAAAATCAGTAATTCAATATTTAAAATAAATTAGACCGAAAATGAATTTGAAAAAGTACGTGTACAGAATTGATCTGATCACTCCTCATTAAATAACGTTACTATATACAAACTTAAAACTAAAGAGAGAGATATCTTACTTTTGAAAAATAAGACTGCGTGAGGTAGGCTAAAACACTCACACACACACATCCACACTTTAATTTATTTTATTTTTAAACGAAAAGTATTATTGATATTTTTTTTGTTATATTCAATTTTATCTCGTGACGTTAAAACCAAATATAACATTTTTGTGGTTTGTTTACATTTTCACTGTTTCTTCTTTTTTAAATCGTATAAATCTTTGTTAAAAAAGAAAAATTTTGTAAAGGTTGAGACGCGATCAAGTTAAATGTTTACTCATCTTCGTCTTCATCATCATCTTCTTCTAATTCGTCATCATCATCGTCATCACCCGAAGGCTTGGGTTTCTTCTTGTAGGCAGTCATTTCCTAAAATGGAATTTTTTTTTAATTACAAAGGACTCAAAAGACTATTACAAATATCATCAAAGAAAATATGAATTCTTTCAACTAACCCTATCATATCGAGCTTTATCTTTTTCAGCCATGGCTTCATATTTCGACTTGGTGTCGGGATCAGCTTCTGCCCAGCGCCGACCCAATTCTTTAGCAACGTCTCCAACTCCATATTCTGGATTGATCGCTTTTACCTTTGGCCTCTCATCATTGCAATACCAAAAGAAAGCTGATCTGAAAGTTCATTTTTCAACTTTTATTTAAAAAAATAATTCTGAAAATAATTATATAAAATAAAAATTAAAGTGTCAACATACAGTGATCTCTTTGGCGCATTCGGATCCTTAATATGTTTCCTTTTTTTACCTCTCTTCTCGGCCTTGGAAGGTACATAATTTTGCATTTCGGAATCGTATCTCAATTTATCCTTTTCAGCCATTTCATGAAACCTACGCTTTTCCTTATCTAACATGGTCTAAAATATAAATGAAAATTAAAATGAATAAGCGAATCAACTGCCCATCCCCATAAAATTAATCTTAAAAAATAGTTAAAAATATATTTTACTTAAAAAATTATATCTTATTCATTTAATTTTATCGAAGTTAACTTTTATTTAATAATTAAAATTTATATCTTTTAAACATATCAAAATTGCTTAGAAAGTAAGCATAAAAAATCTGTTAAAACCAATTGGATCTTGAGAGTTTGAATTTAAAATTTTTATCTAAGCCTGTATATCTAATAAATTCAGGAATTAATTTTTGTTTGAGTGAATAATATAGTTATATAATATCAATTTTAAAAATTTGAGATTTAATTGTAGCAATTTTATTTTAATATAACTTGAAATCAATTTCAAGATTAAAATAATTATTGCAACATTATTTTCGCATCTATTTGGACTTAGAGCTAGATAAATGAATAGCACTAAGACTTGTTAGATGCAAAAAAAAATGATTTTCAAAAGTGATCAAACTAAACTTAATTTTATTACACGAATAACTAGTTTTCAACAATAAAATAATATAAAGCTAAAAATTTACATACCTTCCACCTTTCAGCGCACTTCTTTGAAAATTCGGCGAAAACGACATTTTCATCAGGATGCTTTTTTTTGTGCTCTTCTCGGCAAGTTTGAACAAAGAAGGCATAAGCAGTCATACGACCGCGGGGCTTATTATCATTCTTTCCACGGGGCATTCTTTAAATATTACTGACTGAAATAAAATTTTTAACCATCTTAAAAGTTTATACACGATATTTTTTTTACTAGTTATATATTATTATCTTCTAAGAATATAATTCTTTTTTCGGATATATTATTAGCAAAAAAACTTCTAAATGTTTTTTCTATAGAATTGAATATTTTTATGAAATAAAAATTCTTTTAATGATTATTTGTCTTAGCATAAGTATATAAATTTGATATGTTATGTAGCTTAGTATATAAGTTGATATTGTTATGTATAGGAGGGAAAAATATGGGATTTTCTATACGTTCAATTCCAATTTTAGAAATTTTTTAGAAAACTGATATAAACTTTTATGTAGTAAGTAATGCTCGGCATTCGATGTATAACTTTTTCTGGAAGTAAAACATTTTTGAATTAAAATTGAATCTGGATCTTATTTGAAATATGAGTAATAGATTATTAAATAAAATAAAAAACACAGAGACTTTAAAGATAAATATTTGCAATAAACATATACCAAACCCCATCAAGAAAATATAGAGGGATTATCCTCCAACATTAAAATCACCATACTTTTGTACGCTGCCAAATAACCCAAATGATGACAGGGTTGATATTCTTTCTTTTTTTATCTTCTCAATTGTACATTTATAAGGTACCATTTAATAGAAAAAAATCTTTTAATTCATTTGGAACAAAACATCTCCTTTGACTTGTTTAATCTTATTTGTGCACTAAAGATTACTTTAAGTAATATATATACATTTTTCATGATATGAAACTAAAGTTTTTGCGACTCCTAAGAATAGTTCATAAAGCAAAACAAATATTCTGAAATCAACTATTAATGTAATGAAATATATACATTTTGCATAAATTAAATACGTTTATTCGGTATATTTCCCATAAGGATTTTTTACAGCTTATCTTTCAGGTTACAGTTATTTAAATTTATACATATATTTTCTTATAATTTTCAGTCCCTTAAATATTTAAAAGTGAAGCAAATTTAAAGATTAGACTAGTGCAAAATGTAAAAACTTGATGCTCAGATAATGTGAGATCAAAAGAAAATATTTCGCTTTCCTGGATTATTAAAAATAAAAGCCCCAAGTTGAGTAGTGCAATATTTTCAATTAGAATGTATCTGCTAGTTTTTTTCTTCCACTTACTACTTTATTAAATATGAAAGAAAACTATCACGAGTCTACAGTGTACATATATAATTGATAAAAAAGACATTTTACCTAATACAGTATACTACATTAATCTTTTATTATTTTCATTATTTAATTTTTAACATTATTTCATTACTATTCATTTCTTACGATTAGCTGTATTTTATTTTCAACAACCATAAACCTAAAATTATAAATTAATTATAGAAAATGCTATTTCTGGTTCCTAAAAAATACGTCAATAATCTAAACAAGATTCATTAATGAATCGATCTATTGTACTTATAGGTTTACTTAACCATAATAAGCAGTATAAATATGTTGATTTTCTTTAAAAAAAAAAAAAAAGTAAAGATGATGGGATTTCTTTAAGAATGAAAAATTTTGCAGCAGATAAATTTATAGCTTAGTATATACATTTGAAAACTGCAAGGGTATCATCATAATCATAAAATTAAATATTAATAGAATTTCTTCATGTATTCAGTTTTGATGAATTATATCATATTTTTAATTTCAAATAATAAAAAATATATGTATAAATAGGTCATAGGAAGATTAATTGGTCGGACTTATAAAAAAGGGTAAGGAGAAACTATGAAAAGAGAAAATGTTCTCGCAGCATGATTCAGAAAAACCGAATGCTACCCACCATGTCAGTAGCACAGGTACATAAATCTTTAACGAGATTTCAATATTACATAAATTAAAATAGAAATATTTTCACTCAAGGAAAAAAATTTTTTTTCAGCCTTTCATTCAAAATAGCTCAAAGATCAGCGCTCAATTAATGTTAGCGGTGCATTTCCGAACTTGTGGAACGCGACCTCTAATTATGGATTATTTCGAAATCATACTTAGCTTGCGGAGAAACTTGACAAACTCTGTTACATTCTGAGGCAGAGGAAATTTTGATCAATATGCCATAATTTAAAATCGTTTTCTTGAAAAACTGGTTAAAAAAAGATCTACCGTTCAACCGAAACTACATAATTTGTTAAATCTGAAGTGATTCATAAAAATTTTAAGACCGAATTTCAATCATATTCAATTCTTGAAATTTAAAATTGGAACAACCATAAGTGATTAGAGCGAATAGAAAATATACCGAGATAATTTTGCTACAGTCAATTTAATTTCATAATAAAAATCAATTTTTTTTAGAATCAATTTCAGAATAACGTAAAATAATTAGGAAGGACTCTCAAATCAGTTAAAAATTCTAAATTAACTTTTTGCTGTAAATTAAAATTCAATGATAATCTTAACTATGCAATGATGGAGATATTTTATAAATTTAACTATTTTATAACAAATAAAAAACAATATCTAGCAATTTCAAAGTAAAAATTTTTTAAATCGGATTTGTTTTTCTCCAATGAAATATACATATATCTAAATAAATATGTAAATATTTATAATTTCAATTTTATAAAAAAAATTCATTTTCATTTGGCTGTTTCACATTAAAGGTGCATATAATCTTTATGAGAAGTGCTAATTATAATTATTAAATATATACACGATGAAATTTCCTTCATTAAGCGAAAAATTTTCAGCAATTAATTTCATTTCGAATATATAGGTAAAAATCTAAAATTCATTTTTTATCTATTCCAGAACATCTAGCAAAAGTAATGTTAAGGTGCAGTAAACAGAATTAATACACATATTTTTTTATCATTCTCGACATTTTTTTCTTTGCTAGGCTTAATTTTCTTAACTTATATAATGTTCGCAGCAATTTTAATATAATATTTATTTTATTTTTAAAAAGTTCATTTTAAAAATCTAAAACATAAATTTTTTTAAATAAATATTTTAAAAATATGCTGTGCTTTTCATAACTGATACATATTTTTCAATGAAAGTCTGTTCAGACTTTATATCAATAATACAACAATAATAATTGTCAATTATTTAAAAAAAATACATAAAAAATAAATAATATAAAACAATTTGTTTTGCTCTTATACATTGTAGTATCTAATGTTACAAATAGATTACCATAATAGAGCAATATAGGCATCATCTCGTGATCTCGGATCTATTCATGAATGCTAAATATTTTGAAGGAAAAATATGAATATCTTGGATTTTTTTTTTTTAAAACTAAAAAAGAAAAATAATAAGAAATGCAATGTATATAAAACTTACTAAATTTATGTAATTCATTTTTCAGCTAATTTAAAAACTATATAACGTTTTCATATTTACCTTAAAATTATATAAAATCCCTATCTATTAGTAATTTTTGTTAGAATATAAGAAAATTACTTTTCAAATTTTTTTTCTAAATTACAAATATTGTGTAAGTATTGACGATTGGCAATAAAAGTATAATCGATTTTGCCCAAACTAATAATTGTATCAAATAAATAATAATTGCACGTTAAGCCAATCGGGAAGATAGCTTTTTCTCAATCTTATTATTTTTAATAAATATTAATTTAAAATTTAACTTTCAGTTATCATTAAAATAATTTTAAAACCCAAAATTTAATCGTAAGGCCAATGCAGTGCAGAATGAGCAAAATTCTCGGCTGTCAATTCAATGTACGAAAGTAACAAACTATTTAATGCACAAAAGGATAAAGCCAGCGGTTAAAAATGAGATTAGGTGGATAATCTAATATCCAATAGTCACATAAGGACCTGGATCTCATTTTTTAAATTTCAATATTTGATTAGAGAAATAAATCTGATGTAATAAATTTATCAAAAATATAATATTAGCTACAACAATAATAATAATAATAAATTAATTACAAATTTTAATGCATACATGAAAAAAATTAAAAAATTTTTTGGCAAAATATAATTAAAATTGAAGCCAACAATTCATTTAAAAAATTAAGTTAAGTCCCAACATGGAGACACGTATAAAAATTAAATTTAAAATTTTTTCTTAACGGTTTTTATATTCAGACTAGATTTACAATAGTAATGAGCCTAAGGACGCGTCCTTTTGGACTTGAAAATATGTTCAGAAGCCATTTTTCAAATTAGAAAAAAAATTCCTGTAATAAATATGAGCCACTTTTAAGAATAAAAAAAATATGCATATAAACCTGATTAATCGAAATTCTGATGAATCGTTTTCTAAAATCCGTATGGTTAAATAATATTACGGGCAATATTAGAACTCCATATATAATATTAGCGCCCATAAGAAAAACACGAAGAAAATAGCCGCCATTTCGTGAAAAATATTTCTTTAAAATACAGACAAAGAAAACCGAATTTCATGACGTCATGACAGAAGGTAATATTTATTTTCGACTCCGAGAAATACCAGAAATTGCCTTTGTATAATTAAAAAATAAATTTCTGAAATATTAAAAAACTCGCTTTCGCCGTATTGTTATATAGGGTACCGTACATAAGTCCCATAAGAACATAGCAATATCCCAGACCAATGCTATTTCAATGGAAGCCATACACGACTCCTTGTTCATCATTGTAATATAATAGAATTGACATTTCTCGTAAAAAAGCCACTTTTTATGCATTATAAGTAGTCAAAGCTTACAGAAAATTAACCTAAAAAATTAATTAGCATCTTGGTGACGCTAAAATTGGTCATAATTTTGTTTTTCAATTAAAAAAAATCGGAATTGCGATTATAATTTTCTTTCCAATGCTGATCTTATGGCGGCCATTTCGTTGACGGTTGTATGGAGATTACATTTAAAAACAGAGGCTCTATTAATGATTAAAATTCAATATTCTAACAAGCTTCAACACTTCTCGACTTACACCTATTGATATACATATATTGCAAACTTTAATTCCTTATAATAACAACAATTGACATTTTATAATAAAGAAAAATTAAATTATTCTTACCCGCACAAGAAGCTAATGGAGAAGGATATTATTGAAACTTGTTCGACCCCACGCCAGTACATGTAAAGAGGATTGGGAAAAAGCTTTTTTCTGATTGGCTTAATTCATTTTGACCGCAAAAAACTAACCAATCACCATCGCCAAATTAACCAACAAAGTCATAAGAAGTTCATGCTTCGTATTTAAATATTAAAATAAAAATATATGACTTTTATTTTATGTTAAATAATTTACAAAAAGAAGTTATAGTTTATTTTAGAATTATCAATATTTCAAATTTATGAATTTTTTTGACATCTTCAAATATTTTATGTGAAACAGATCTTACCTTAAGAGAAGTAGTGAACGAGACGGAAATTAAAAAATGATCCAATCAAAAGAAGGAATGTTAGAACAACAAATACGTCGCCATTTCGGCTTTTATACTGTTATGGTGTCTGACAGCTGATCATTTATAAAGTAAGCGACGTTTTATTTTCAGTATAATCACATTTCTTCTTTTATTGGAAAAAAATTCAGGTATGTTTGCACTTTCATAGGGACATCAATATATTTCATACCGAAGCACCATTTTACATTAATTTATCTCTGCAGAATGTTAGTAAACATTCTTAATCTGCAATTTCTAATTTTATTAAAAAATTTCAGTCAAATTTTTGAATGAATCTTGGGTTATTAAAAAAAGTAAAAATTTTATTTTAAAAATTATTTTAAAATAATTCATCGAATATTTTACATTTCAATGCAGTAATTTAACGTGGACTATCAGAGACTCATGAAGTGCAAGATTAATCTCTCTTTTTGAGTTAAAGTTTAAGTTTTAAATTTTTTTTTTCATTCAAGTCATGCGAAAAGATTTTCTTTTTAAAACATTAATCAAATATATCATTCTACTTTATTTAGATCGGCATTATATTCATTTCTTATTTACAAATTATCACAAGAACTTCGACAGTATTCTTCACGGAAAATATTTTCAAATTTTTATTATAAGTTCCGATTATTATAAGTTGGGTTTTTTAAATTTATTATTAAAATATTTAACCACAGATAAAAATTCCTAACTCTTTGAAGTATGTAGTATTTAGATTATTACGTATTTGATTTTTCAGGATTTCTTAATGACAATGAATGGCTTCAGTACAGGAGAAGATGACTCGAGAGGAGCATCCGATCAAATATGTTGTTTAGTTGATGAGAACGATCGTTGTAAGAGACCAGCTGGAAATGCTTCCTACAGCAAACGCATTCAAAAAACAGTGACTCAGAGAAGATTGAAATTGCATATTGATAATCTGGTAAGATATTTCATAAAATCCATAAAAATGATATTAAACTTATAAATCAAACTTTAACATAGAATTTATATATTAATATATAAAATTAATGAAAAAAGGAATTTTTTTTATATAGAGATTTTTGATGATTTCTGAAAAAAATTGTAGAAATTTTAGTTCTTATTAATTTAGAAATTAAATAACTAAAAATGAATTATTATTTGAAAGAGAAAGTTTTAATACAAAAATAAATCTAGTACCATAAACACTTCTAAAAGAAAGTTAAAAAATTTTAAAATAAATAATGTTTCTATACATGCTATGTGAAAGAATTTTTTTAAATGGGATAAAAATTCAAGGAATCAAAAATAAAATCTATAACTTTCAGTTAAAAAATTATTCTATTGTTATAGAAAGTCTGAATGGTGAATGAGGGAGAGAAAAATTCTGCTAATGATTCAAAAATATAACTTTCTGTACTAACATATGTACATGTATGATATGAATGTGTTTGTGTGTATGTGAGTACAATCATGAATTATATTTTAAAAAAAAAGGAGAAATTGTTATATGAATCCTTCAAAGATCTAAAATCAGCTTTCAATGAACTGGATGGTAATCAGTTTTTCAAGGCTAATAACATTAGCTTATATATTAACATAACATAATAATAGGAAACATTAAAAAATTATAAAATCTAGTACAGCATTTTTATTACATTTAGATTACATAAATATCATTAAAACTTGCTTAAAGATTAATTTTATTATTTATTACTGATGATATGTTATTTATTTTAGGCCAGACATATTTATATCTGTGATTATCATAAGGGGGTTATACAGTCTGCAAGGACTAAAAGAAGAAGAAAAGATTCTGAAGATGATTCAAATGAGCAAGAAGTAGATGTACCAGAAATAGATCTCAATCAGTTGCAATTGAATACCCTTAAGAGATACAAAAAGCATTACAAAATCCCTTCAAAGCCAACAATGAACAAAACACAATTGGCAGAGGTGAATATTTAAAATATTTTCAGTTTCAACAGCAAATATTATGAGGTAGCACTGCATATATAATGCATCAAAATCATTCCTTCTCCAGTTCATTGTTTATTTTGTTTCTGTTTCCTATTTGTCTTTTAAGGCAAGTTTTAAAAACATTCATCTTTATTGCATTTGCATCAAGTAAAATAAACCTTAAACCTAAACTCAAACTGAGAGAACAAGTTAGTTTTATATCTGAGGATCTGCTATTTTGCAAAAGGATGATTGAATCCTAACATCTGAATTTTCTTCAGATTGGAATACCTGCTTCCCAGTTACACCTAAGTTAAAATGGAACTTGAACTTGGATGTTCAGGTGATCATTTGAGTTCCTGACATATCACTCATGGTAATTGTTTGGATATGATGGAAGGTTTGTCTTCTATGGGCTTACCCCGCTTGGAAATGGCTGAGAGGTATTTAAAATATGATTATGAATCTACAGTGTGAAGATTATTGCCATTATATCATTGAATATCATGAAAGGTCTGTAGTCCTAAAAGAAAAAAAGTAAAATTACAAACCAGAAAGCTTATTGTCAAATTTGAGTTGTTGTAATTACTTTTTCTAATGTCTTGTTGGTTAATTGCTTCCAGTGGTTTATTTTCATGCAGAAATTTAAAAAATTTTGGATTGGTAACCAGGTTTAATCCTTGATTAATCTTTGTAATCAGGTTCAAATTGCTACAAAATATTTTATCTCCTCAATTTATTTTTTTGCGTCGGCTCTTCTTTATTCTTTGAAGTTCTAAAAACAGTGGATCTCAATTGACTAGTTTAACATGTTGGAAAATTAGTTCATCATTCATTTCCTTTTAAATACAATGCTGATGTCACATTCGCATATATAAATAGTTGTATCCAATACAAGTTATTTTAGGAGTAAAGATAAAATTATCATTAAAACTATAAAATTGTTTTGTTTTACGATTATTACGTACAAAATTAAGATTATAGTTTAAAAAACTTATGATATGCAAAAAATTTTTGATATAATATAATTTTATCACAAAATACTACTAATTTACACAAAATACTACTCAAAAAAGACTTATTATTTAAAAAGTATAATTTTTTATTTTATAATTTTATTCCGATTTTGTCTCTAGAGCCATAATTTAATATTTTCGATAGAATTTCAAAACTACTTTTAAATGTACCCCTTCACAACACTTTTTTATAATTATCTTTTTTTTTTTCACACTAATTCAAATTTGTTAATGAGTTCCATATTACTTTTGGTCAGTTTAAAGTTTATTCGGTAATGAAATCCTAACTCTTTACTTAAAAAATGAATGTTTGTTTTTTATTGCCTGCAATGTAACAACACATTTATAAATACATAATATGGAAACATTAATAAGTTTTAGAACTGATAATTTCAATAACTATAATTATCTTTACAGGCATTAATGAAGCACTTGAAAACGATACCAGTTGTAGAAAAGGAGACCTTAACCTTTTTCATTTACATGGTAAAATCTAACAGCAACAAATTAGATCAGAAAAATGGAATCGGCGAAAATACCTAGCTTATCAAAATGGTAAAAAAAATTTTTATTTAATAAATATTGTAAATAAAAATCTTTAATTATTACTGATTTATTAAATCAATCAGTGAAGTATTCGATGAATTACTTAGGAAAAGTTGAAAAACATTAATTTCGGTTACAGAAAGTTTACATAATAGACAGCTTTTCTTATTTTGCTTTATAATGGGAATGAAATATATCAAAACCAATAAAATAAAGTCTTAAATAATTCGCTTTCCTTAAAAAACTTATTAAGTTATATGTACTTTTTTAAATGAAGAATTAGGTTTTTAAATATTAGTTTCAGATATTCAGTAACAGCATTTTTTTATACAGATCGGAAAAACATTTTTTTAAAGTAAAATTATGACGATTTCGTTGGAAGAATTTCGAGATTTAATATGAAATTAAAATTTTTTACCTTTTTCGTATAAAAATAAAGATTCCCCTAATTATTTTTAAAAATACAAAAGAATGTAACCAAAGAGCTAAATTACTATTTTATATTTTTTAAGAACGTTTTAATCATAAACTTGCCTACACTTCAAATTATTATTAAAGTTAACTTTTAAAAAATTTTAAATTGTTTAAAATGAAGCTAAAGCATTATTTGCGCTAAGCCAGTTACTAAAATTCTGCAACTTTAAAAATGAAAATAATTTTCCTTCAAATTTTTTTCTGTAACTAAGAAAATAACTCGCAGCCCTTGATATAAAATGAAATTTATCACTACTTTCTGTTTTGAGCTGAATGAAAATAAAAAAGCAATTTCTAGTTCATTTGGAGCGGTCTTTCAAATTTTTTTATTTAATGGGAATCTGATACTTAATTTTGAAAGTTCGACTGTTGTTCTTGATAGAATTAACAAAGTTCCTTTTTTGCATCTTTTAGCAGACAATTATTTTTCTTAAATATATGTTCAATAATTTACTTATAAAACATCAATTATGGAGTAACTTTCATTAATTTTTTTTAATCTTGAATATTTAAAAAAAAAATTAGTTTTGAGATAGATTCAATCGCTGAAAATGATGAATATTTTCACTTTAAGTTGAATTTTAAGATATGGAATTGGTTCTAAAATTTTTTATAATTTTATTCATTCAGAACTTTAAAGAAATTATTTTTTTCAGAAAAAGAATATTCCATGTTTTTTTCTTTTGGATACATTTGGTTTGAAAAACCACTTCAAAAACTTCTGAAATTATTTTAAAATTATTTATTTTTTGTTATTTATA
>JAOWBB010000002.1:1138735-1183991 GCA_028565995.1 Ricinus marginatus
TTATATATATATAAATATATACTTTATATATATATAAACTTATTAGGAGGAATAGTATGCATGTATATATTCATATGTTGTAAGTTTTTAAAGTATAATTATTATTACATAAATTATTCAGTAATGCGTTCATATCACCCGATATTATAGTTAATGTATAGATTATAGTAATTTCTGTTGAAATTTATGAATAAAAAAATGAAAATTAATGACTGTTTATACAATTCATATATGAGAAAGAGATTGGTTTTAATATTATAATCAACTTATAAATAAAAAGAAAGTTTTTGGAAGAAAAAGAAAGGTAGAACCACTTTGAAATTCTATAAAGCGGATAAGTTTCATCAAAGATAAATATAAATTTAATACAGGAAAAATATTTTAATTATATATTACCTCCGACTCTATCTCCCTCGGTTACATTTACATTTGCAGACGATCCGCCCATATTCATGTATTTTCCCGGAAACTCACTATATTCCAGGTTGTCATCCAGATGGGAGAGAGCAGGTAAGGAACTTTCACTGAAGAGATCGTCCAATTTAAAATCCAACAGCCACATTAAATCTTCACTTTCGCATGAATTTGTCAAATCAGATGTCACATTTTTTTTAAATTTCCCAGCATCGTCGTCTACAGGTTTTTTGAAAGCGTTTTCCGCTTTTATTTTGGTTTCTTTCGATTTATTAATCATAATTCGTTTCTCTTTTGCTGGATGTTCGATTATTTTAATGTAATCCTGGTTCCTCGTCGATTTAGAAAACTGTGCTTCCTGAAAACTTTCTTTTTTCTTACCGGGGTTTTGTCTTCCAAGGGGAAGCAAATTTTTTACTTCCTCATTAATGGGAATCCCGTCGAGATTTTTTGCGACTTTTCCCGCGAACAAATCATCATCCACTTTGGTGTCTTCCTTATAAATTCCATCCGTACGCAGAATGGGATTCTTAACTATATAAAACGGTTTTGTTACCTTCCCATTCTGCACAACGTAACAACTAGCCTTCATTAATTTATTCGATTCCAACGGCTCGTAATTTTTAACACTTTCATTTAAATTTACTAACGGTCTACCTTTTGATATTTTTATTACTGGGGGGGCCATCAATCCCGTTTCCAAATTTATTTTCGTCGCATCCGAAACCTTCCAATTTCTCGCATCGACATCACCTGAAGAGGGTTTAGACAGTTTATTTTCCGAGAATTCCGCCACCAAAGGTTCCATTTCGTCATGTACGTTGTTCGGTTCGGAATCAGTTATTACGGTAATGATTTCCTCTGATTCTTCGATTAATTCGTCCAAACTAACTGTCATGGAACTGACACTTTCCGTGTCCGTCGCTACAAATTCAATTGGCTGAGGTGATGTTGATTTTTTTGGTGTGATGCTGTTAAGAAAAGCTGGAATACCAGCTTTTTCTTCTTCAATTTCGTCCCATTCTGGATTTATGAAAATCACTTGACGGTTCATTTGTTCAACGTCATTCCATTTTAACATTTGACTTTCTTCAGAATTGGATTTCATTTCGAAATTTCTTTCGTTATTATCTTGGTTATTATTTTTATCGTCAAAAAGATCTAACCTTACAGTAATATTGCCAGGACCTTTCATTGTCTGGATTAAAAAACTTTTATAAACTTTTGTTTCTTAATTTTAAATTCTCAGAAAGGATAATCATTTATAAGTGAAAAAATATGCGCTTAATTAACAGTTCCAAAAAAGTAAAAACAATGTGTATCACTATTAAAATTAAGTTAGACCAAGTTCTTTACCCGGCGAATACGAATGATGAACTATTTTCAATTTTTTTTTCAAAATATCGTTTTTTCCACTCAAAGGAAATAACAATGCTGACGTCAAAAAAAACTCCGAACTACTCCGCAAGATGGAGAAACTTAGCATTTCAGCTTGCAGTTCACCGTCAAGATAAGAAAGTTTTTTATTTTGCTATAATTCTCAAGCACACAATTATTTGGCTTGTAATCTTGAAGGCCTCAATAGTTGTTGACAATATTAATATTCATAATATTAGATGACACGCTGAAAGGGTAAAACTAGCCATTTTGATACCGTAAAATGTAAACAATCTATTTTTAGAGGTTAGTTCCAATTTTATTGGAGGAATTAAAGGACAAATTTTATTCATTAATATTCAAAATTTAATTTATAGAATTTGACAGTTTATATAATTGTTTTAATATCTTTGTTCTTAAAGGATTTTTACTGTTTCACTAAACTCAATCACTTGTTATATTTGACTGCTATCAATATAATTTTGCTGCTTAAGGTTTCCTAATTCTATCAGTAAGTTTGAGGAAACTAAGTCTAGTTTTTAAGAACACATGATTTAAAAATTAAATTAAAGCTAAATAAAACAGACCAAAACCGACCAAAAATAATATTTAATTTAATAATAATATTTTCAAAATTGTTAAAATTATATGATTTTTGAATTTTTGAAAGCATTATATACATACAATAAATAAATGTTTTTGTAATTGCTATATATTGCTAAAAATTAAAGTTTATCTCTGTTTACTGTGATTATTTATAATTTAAGAAAAAAAGATTTAAATTTTACAATCCATTGCAGTTAATATGTGTTAATGAATATTACATGTGGTTTCGTCAAAAAATTTCAAGAAATATTGTAAATCAAATAAAAATTTAAGTTTTTACATAAGTATTTATACAAATTTATTCTTTTTAAATTATATAACTCAAGAATTTGTATGATTTATATTTAAGTAATACATTATTATTTAATTATACAACAAAGTAAATTGATAAAATTAATCATAAAAATTTTTTTTAAAGGTTATTTCAAATGCAGAAAATGAGTGGGATTCCTTTAGCATGTCCTGATGATTGCTCCATTACAACAGAAAGTCAGAGTGAAACTAACTCACAGGACTTAATAAATAGTGAGAAAAATTTGGTTGATGATGATAATGAAAGTAATCCCATATATAATTCAGATGAAAATATTGAAATTAGGAGTTATAAACAATACAAAAATAAAAAAGATAGTTATCAAAAAAGTTTTCCAAGTTTGAAAAATGCCAGAAGTTTCATTAAAAAAGAGTGTGGAATAATAAATAAAAAAGACAGAAAAAGTCTTTATGATGAAAGAATAATAACATTAAACAAAACAGAAAACTTGCTCAGTTATAACTCAAAATCTGAGAATTTTAACAAGGAGGACAAGGTTAGCAATGAAAAAAATTTATTTTCAAAAGAAACAAAGTATGAAAAAATTGAGGATGTGATCCACTTTGAGGAAACTGATGAAATAGGTATGAAGGCAGCTTTTTCTAAGGTAGCTGAACATTTTGGTCTATCTAGCCCTGAGGGAAATGTAGGTAGCACCTTTTATGGTGTTTATATACCAAATGATCCTTCTTTAAAATCAACTGATGAAGGTAATATTTATTATAAAATTTATTTGCTATTAATTAGGTTAACTATATAAAAGTTCATACTTTTTCAAAGTAATATTTGAATAATAATAATATTGAAAATTATTTTTATATTATTTTTATTAATTATTTTTAATATACTATAAAGTTTTTGTTAATTAAATTTATATATTTGTACATATTTTGTTTACATATATGCTAATAATTATAAAACAATCTATGTAAAATATATATATGCATGTATAAATTAATTTTATTTTATTTGTAGATGTTCTTCATGTGTATACAGAGAAATCTGAGGCATTAATGGTTATGAAACAATCCAAAAAGGCAAGATTAAAACAATTTAAAACTAGGCATGAAGCAATTTCATTTGCAGTACATGGCATGGATAATGTGATGCAACAAAATTCTTCACAATGTGTGGGTAATCTAAAAAAATGAATATAGCATTAATTTATGATAAATAAAAGTTTTAATATTGTATAATTTTTTTTCTTCTGTTATTAAAATATTTGTCTTTTTCAGCCTTCATAAAATTAATCTCTTAGGAAATAAATATTAACAGAATTTATATAAATAAATAAAAACCATACTTTATCAGTTTGCATGTTAATATTAACTTTTAATTGTAAAATATCTGCTAAAAAAATAAAATTAAAAATTTTACTTCTCATTTTCACATAGAATTTAATTTTCAGTCTTCAGGTGGTGAAAAAGTCATGCCTTTTAAATGTCCGAAAGTGCAAGATATGATATTATTTAAAAAGGCCATAGAAAATGGAGACATTGAAGAAGTTAGGAGGAAAATTTTTGATAATCCAAGATATTTAGTCAGTATTGGAGATACACCTTCCATTTTACAGGTAAATAAAGTTTTAAAAAAAATCACTTTTAAAATAAAAATTGATTTTTTAAAAACAATTTTTTAAATTGTTTTTGTTTTGTTTTTCTTTAAATGTTTTTTCTTCTCTCTTTTTCATAATCTAAATATCAAGAAATAATAGTTCTTAAAACTATAGTTTTAAACTACATTCTAAGTGTAAAAACGGTAATATATTACAAATAATTTATATACAATTAACGGAAATGAATATGAAAAAAAATATTGTTTCAATATTTTCGAAATATTGAAAAAATTGAAATAAAATTTCTAGATAGTATTAATGCAAAATAAAAAATTTAAATTACAATTTTCTTCTATTTATTAAAATAATTTAAAAAATTCAAACAAATAACGAAAACATAAATTTATTATATAGCATTATTAATCCACTTTCAATTTATTACTAATTATAAAAACAAAAAAGATTATTTTAATTATTCCGAAATTTTTCTGAAATAGTGTCGAATTTCATACCAATGAATATGATGAAAAAATGGATCTTTAGTCTTTATTAATTGATAAACCTAAAAATAAAGGAAAAAAAATTAATGAATAAAATCAGTAAAAAAAATTGACGACAGCTTCTTTTTGGAGCGCTTAATGGAAATATTTATTGTTTTGATGTGAAGTATTCTAAAAAGCATTATTTGATAAATTAAGTATATATTGATTCATTGATTTTCAATGAACATTAATTGACTTTTATTATCTCCCATCATAGATTTATAAGATTTTGTAAATTTCAGCTTCTTAAAATGCTTAAATTGCAATTTTATTTTGAATACTTGTGTGACCTTGCGTAACGAATTAAAATAATATTCACGCACAAACGATTAAAGATAAATTAATAATTTATCTTTTTAGTAAAAAGAAATACACAAGATATTTTAAAGCGAGAGTACTATAAGTGCCAGAATTTTTTAATGGATAATTATATTTCTAAAAATTTCTCTCTCTCCGTCCTTTAATATTAAAAACATGGAAAAATAATAAAAGAATGGATGAAAAATTGGAAATAAAATTTATGATTGAAATGTAAACTTGAATCTTTTTAGGAGGGATCTCGTTATAATGCTCTTCATATCGCGGCCAAATTGAAAAATATATTTATAACTCGCTTAATTTTGGAATCAATAATAGATATTGACTTCATTAGTTATTTGTATGACGATAATGATGAAGCTTCTTGTAAAGCGAGAATCGAAGTACTCCTTGATTTATATTTAAATATGCCAGATAAGGGTTTAAATGAAACGCCTCTCCATATTGCTGTTAAACATGGAGCTGTAGAAGTTGTAGAATATTTAATTTCTTATCCTCAATGCCAAAGAAATTTAAGAAATAAATTTCATCAACAACCGAAAGATGTGAGTATTTTTATGAAGGTATCAATTTAAATTCATTGGATCTTTTATTTAAATATTATATATAGAAGATGTAATGTTATGATTAATCTAACCCGACGAATCTTTCCGTAATGTTAAATTTAAAAGATTTTTCTTTGTTCTGTTTTACTCTTATTTATTTTATTTTTTTAAATTTATTGTTATGAAATTTCAATTCATTTTCAGCATTATTCTGGCGTTACAATCTATGTGAAAAATTTATGTTGGTCTGTGTAATCTTTAAACAATGGTTCTTAAGGTTAAGACTTCTTTAATGTTAAGTGCCTAATAATATTTTAAAATGTCTATAATTTTTAGAATAAATTGTCTATATTTTATTATACTTATATTTATATTTTTTTTATTATATTATAAATATAATTAAATTTTATTAGCATTTTAATTAAATTTACGATTAAGATGTTTTAAGATTTCATGAATTTAACATTCTTTTTAAAAGTTTAATTTTATTTATTTTTTAGATAATATGCTCTCGAGTAAATGGTTCATGCGATTCAATAAGAAATGCCATTGCTGCACTTTTGGAAGAGCAGTACTATATTCCGGTATTACGATATGAAGATAATACTATTCAGCCCAGGGTTGGTGAACCATTTTCTCCAACAAAGCCATTGGTAAAAATATTTTGAAATTTATCTGTAATAAACTTCAAATTTTTAGTGGTAACTTTTATTCTGCATAATCTAAAGATAATATTTTGAGTGATTTTCAGAATTTATCTGAAGATTTGCTTAACCCTAGAATAGAAATTCAAGCTTTTGCCGGACCTATGAGCAAGGAAAATGCCGAATTATTCAAAAAAAAGTGGAAGTCTCCGCCGAGGTCGGTAAAAACTTCATTTCAGCCTTTGTCCTTAAGATTACGTGATATAGAAAAAGGATTGGAAAGAGTTGGAAGGTGTGTATGAATAAAATTAAATTTAATTATTCATCAAGAGAATAATTTATAATTTTGTGTTCGTTATTAATGTGAAATTGAATATTATTATAATCTTATGCTTATTTAGTAAATAATTATTAATGAATTCGTTATAAAAAAAACAAACTTTCTTTTTCAGAAATTTAGCATCAGAAATGAAAGTGCCTTGGAATGAGTATTGGGCTTTCCTAGATACTTTTGTTGATCTACTTTCCGAAGACGGACTTCAGACTCTAGAAAATTATTTAAAAAAAAGATTCGAAGATACTTTGGAGATGGTAATATTTATAATACAATTTCAAACAATAGTCAGGAATTGGAAAGTTTTTATAATATTTTTGACAACTAATAAATTTTAACAGTTTAGGAGCTATTAGAATTATTTGAAAAATTTTAACGTGTAATTATTTTCTTTGTTATGTAGTAATTTGTATTCTTTTACGTTCCCTAACTATTAAGAAAATATTTCAGTATTAGCTTATTGAAAAATGTTGAAGCTAAGCTAAACTATTTCAGGTAAAAAAAGGATCTAGCTTAAATAATTTCGAGTCTAATGAAAAAGTAATGAGTCCTATCAGTGCTCTTTGTGAAGCTTTAAAATTTTGTTCATTGAATGATGATTTTGCAACTCCAGGTTTGTAGGAAGGCAGTAACATGAATTTATAAATTTAATCAAATGACTGGAAAATCATATCTTATAATTTTCTCTGTATTTTACGGTAATTTTTTTAGTAAAAAAGATTAAATGGAGCTCGTGGAATGTAGAAAAATTTGACACCCAGAGGAAAAGTGATGAAAATCTTGAAAGTAATGGAAAAAATCCATTATTGTACGTAGAAAGATCTTGTGAGGTGAGATCCTTTTTTTTAATAGTATGAATTTTTTCTTTAAATTTTTGCTGCTATCTTTTTCGTCAGTCATCATGATTTATCTGTAGTCTGCTGAAATATCTTCATATTGTAGTTAAGATCTTAAATAAATTTCAGAAAATCCAGACTGTTGAATTTTATTTTGCAGATATCAAAGTCATGGTACTTTTAAAATTATTTGTTTAAGGATTAAGATTGTTGTTATTACATCTGAATGAGATTTTATGTTATTAATATTGATGTTATAAAACTACAGTATAGACTTTAATCTTTTGATATATATATAATAAACTATTATTATTAATGTAGAAACCTTATTAAGTAGAAAAATACCCTTTTGCTCAATATATAGCGAAACTATTTCAGCTAAAATAAGGATCTAGCTTAAATAATATATCGAGTATAACGAAAAAGTAATGAGTTCTATAGTGCTTTCTGTGAAGCTTATTTTATTGTTCCTTACAAGTTTTCTCAGACTTTTAATTACTATTATTTAAAATTTGCGGCAGAATGAGATATGCTTTTTATTAAGGATAATCAATGATCGCCAATTCTAAATATATTTGAAAACTAAATATTTAATTTTCTTCTCTTCACATTCCATTCCCAAGTGTTGAAAAATTAGTTTGAAAAAGTTTATTAATTTTTGTACAACTTAATTATTTCAATTATTTTGCAATGTTGACTTTAAGAGATAGCCTAATCTTTATTTAAAGTTTATTTTTTTTCTAACATTTTGGGTACATCATTGTCTTTTTTTTTATTCCTAATCCTAAAATAAAGATTTTATAGGTTCTTGAAAACTAAAAAGAGAATCCTTGAAGTTGTGCAAAAGCGATAGACATACTGCTTATCTCCCTTTTGATATTCAAAGTACTATAAGAAAAAACAGGCAAAAATTTTCTGATCAAAAATGATATTCATTGATATTAAAATTTCAAATTTTTTTTTAACGTTAAAGTGTGATTTTCCTATTTAGGCTTTTATGTGTATACTTTTATGATTATCTTTTTAATTTTATTCTTTTTCAATTTATAATCTTTTTATGAGAATGAGTTATGTAATTTTTATAATTGTTGTTTTTTGATACCATTTTAAACTTATCAGAAAATTGATAATTTTAGGATTTGTCTAAGTAGATAGATGTGTTAAAAATTTCAGCCTGATCGTTAATATTGTAAAAAATACGTTTTAATCAAATTTTTTTCAAAATAGGTTTTTGGTAAGAGAATTGCTAGTGCCATTAGTTCATCTTCAAATACCTACCAATTACATACAGATTATCTTAAAGATTGTTTGGAAATTCAAATAAGACATTTGATGTCGAATATTTTAAGCTATAAAGAAGATAACAGGTGAGCATAAGTCAGATTAAACTCGTAATGTTATTTTATATCGTATCCTAAGATTTAAAAATTTTTAATTTCTTGATAGTAAAAAGCATATGGATTTTTTATTTCGATATTAAACTTTATATTAATCAGAATTTTGAGTTTAAAAATAAATTTTTTGTTGTAATTAATTTTGAACATTTTAAACTAAAAAATGTATAAATACTAATCAAACACTGATGTTAATTTATATATATAACTTATTTAGTTATATAATTGTCATATAAAAATAAAAAAGTCAAAAATATTTAATATTTTATATATAAAATTAGACGAATATCACTTTAAAAAATTTGGGAAAACGTGAAATACTTTCTGATGAATAATAATACAATTCTGTAAAATATAACTAAAAAAGAGATTTAAACAAACCGGAAAGAATCAGAATGTTTATTTTTATATTGACAAAATATTCATTTTTTTTCTTGCAACGAATAAGTTGCAATATGATCAATTAGATGTTTAAATGAATTTGAAAAACCTTTATTTATATAGTTGAAAAGCTTTTGATAATTTTTTTCAGGTTTCAGTCAATAAATTTTCAAATGATACATTCTAGAGTGGCTTCTGTTGCTATTCACTCTTTAGAGGATTTAACACATAGAGATCGGCATACGTTTTTACAAAGTCTTAAATCCATAGACTGGACAGATGGAGCTCTTTCAGACGATGAAGATTTGAATTTTGACTACAGAAATATGAATCAAACAATATTGAGTTAGTAAATTCTTGCCTATGCTGAAAAATTTAAATTTTGGATTATGTAATTTAATAAATTTGAAAACGAATTCTAATATAAATTTTTTCAAAATATAAAATTTCTTAATACAAGCAATATAGTATAAGCAAAAAAATTATTTGAATATTAATAATCTTGTTAGTTATGTTTGCTATTTTTCGTATTGCTGAAAAAATATATTTCCATAATTCTAAAATGTAGTGAAAAGTAAATAATTCAAATAAGTAAAACAAAAATTTGTAAAACAGGATATTATAAACGAGTGGATACTCTGCGTCATTGAAATGGAATTAATTTAAAATTATGTGCCTAAAATATTTAACATTCCAATAAAAACATTACAGAATACGAAAAATAGTGACTTGTGTCAAAAATTTTAAAGTTTTCAAGTATTAATTTGTTCATGATTTAATGTTTTTAGTTTGTAGAGCATAATTTTTACCATTTTAAACTTTTTCAACAAACGGTTTCTAAACGGATTGATAATGGATATCATTTCCAGAATCTAATGTACTCCAGTTTAATTACTTGCTCTGCAACAAGTTTCTGATTGTCCAAATATTTTTTTTATTATTTTTAGAAGATTCAGTTAAGCAACACTTGCGTTGTCTTGTTAAAAATCTCATTAGCGAACTCAATGACTTTGGAGAGAAATATATTACTACAAATACGACAGCGCGAAACGAAGCTGATTGCTCACGACTTTGGGCTCTGGCATCTCCTTGTTGCTGCTCTTGGAGTTTGAATTCGGTTTTCAGACCGCGCATTGGTGTAAAGAGGAAAACTTCAAAATTTATAAAATGTAATTTCGACTGTGATAATCGCAAAGCCTTTAAAAAATTATTGGTGGAAGAGATTTCTGGTAAGTTGGATTAAAAACTACGGATATTAATAAAATATTTTTTCAGTTCATATTACAATAAGATATTTTTCTTTTTTTATTGCGTATTTTTAAAAATTTTTTGTGACTTAAAATTCATAATAAACTGCAAGAAATTAATTGTTTCAAATACAATTTTCTATTTTTTCTAACTTGCTTCCATATGCTTTGCATATTAGAATTTAATTTTTACAATTTTTATGTTAATGAAAACTTTAAAATAATAGAAATAATTAATTTTTAGAAAACGATTCAGATAAACCAGTAAAATTAAAAGCTGAGGATGAAGATGAAGATGTATTTGGCACTCCACCTTCTGAATCACCTGAATCTGAAGAAGAAATTATGGAAGATCCTTTAGATTTACCGGATACATTTATATATGAAGGGTGAATGTCAATTTCTTTTTATGAAAGCAACTTATGCATTGGAAATTTATACATAAATTTCGTGAAAGCAGCACTTTAAAAAAAAGTTTGCAGTTTTTCTGCTAAATAAATTGTTTTTTTAACTTTTTTATTTATTATGATTATGATATTCAAAGCCGTAGTTTCAATAAATAAGTATCAGTATTTACGTAGGTAGTTAATTATCTCTACATCATTTATCGGACTCAAATTACGTTTTTAAGACGTTAAAAAATTTTCTATCGATATCCGGAATAAGCATTGGCTCTGTGTTCTAATAGGTGTATATTCACGACGGTTTTATAAATTACATAGAAGCAAAAACACTATTAAACTGATTTATTACGTTTTCATTATTCTTGTTTTATCAGTTCTTATTTCCAATTCTTATGCTTCATATTTTGATTGATCTTTTTAATTTATTTCATTCGTTTAATTGGTTCAGGTCAAGGAAAAGAAATTAATTATGATATTGGTTTATATAAAAATTTATTTCCTGAACTAGATTTTTTTCTCCGACTTTATAACTTTGTCAGTTTTAATTTTTTTATTAATTCATGTTACAGTTCAGTGCCAAGCAAAACAGATTATGCTGTTCTTGATGCCATCAGTTCTAAAGATATTTGTCCAGAAAAGTATCCGAATATTTATCGATGGAAACATCTAGTTATTCTTCATTCGAGATCATCTCAATCATCTGCACTGTCTGAACGAAATAATTTTATGAATAATGCAGTTCAAAAACAACATACTTCATCTCCAATTTTTCCCACATATAGTCCAGGTAAAGATAAATTTTTACTTCTTAGTAAATTTAATTTTTTTCAATTGTTTATAATAATTTATGTTGCTCTATTTGTAATTCAAAAATTAGATATTTTACCAACCAAAAATATAAAATTAAAAAAAAATTTAAAAAATTGAAGGATATTATATTGAAGCCACTATTTAAGAAGTTAAAAGAAAAATTTTTTTAAAATGTTTTTTACATTCAAGTTAAAACGCTGAATAAATCATTGGGCAGCTGTGATATTTCTCGTCGCACTAGCGCTATCGAACCCTGGGAACGAATCATTGGACCATATTCTCCGCGCACATCCAAACGAGCTAATTCATTCATTTATAACAATCAGGAATCTCCAATCAATAGATAACACATAGAAAACTTTTTAATAATTATGTTGGGAATGACTTCCAGAGCATTGATCTTTTAAATGAAGTTAAATATTAAACTAAAACATTTTTGAAACTTGTGATTAACGAACAAATTAAGAGCCGAAAAGTTTTAATCTTTAACAAAACAGAATTTTAAAATATTAATAATCAATAGAAGCTAATTAAACATACTGCTGAATTCTTTTTAATGTTTTACTATTTGTCAAAATACTAAACTTCAATTAATTTAAATTTTGTATTTTAATAAAATATGTCTAGTATGTCATTTTCCTGGGATTGCAATATGAAAGTGATCAGTATATTAAATCTGTTTTCTGCTTTTACAAGTTTAAAACATAAATTTTAAATTTTACAGAATACAACAGATTTTACCTCAAACACTTTTCAGTCATTCTATGATTTGTTTTCTTCATGTTAATATTTTTCACTTTTAATTAAATATATAAATTTTTTCAGTCGTCAAATGTGATAATTTTTTCCTCTAGCTACGGAAATATTAAAAAATTTATAGAATCTTAAATAAACCTTGGCCTTTAAGCTTATTTGCAGTTAATATCTTATTTAAAATACAAGATAGGTATATGGTCGCTGAACAAAGGCGGAAAACTAAAAATTATTCTCATAAGGAAACAATGCATTTCTTGAATTCAAAAAATTTTTAATAAAACTGCATTAGTGCAATTTTTCTGTTAAATTAATAATTCAATATAATATTTGTTGTAATTCGCCCTTTAAAGCTTTTTTATATAATGACATTGTGGAAATTTATCATTTAAATATTACATATCTACTGAAGTATAATAAATTTGCTACTAAAATGAAATAAAGTAATACTTCCTTATAAATTTTTTCCATGAGTATCATGTGCAAGTAGGTTGTTCGGTAATCACCTGAAATACCATCAGGTATTCTTCAAGTTATTCGGGTTACTTCAGAAAGGCGGAAAAAAAATTTTAAAACAATTGAATCATCTACATAGTTTTTAGATTAAAACATTTTAAAGTAAAATATATTGTTTAAAAATTCAAGGTAAATGATTTTAAAATCATCATCCAGAAAATTTTCATTTTACCGTTAAATGGGAACAGATAAGACTAAAAATAAATGGTAAATAATAGCGGCCGCAATTACTGGCATTTATTTAATTGAAATTGAAGCCTAACTGCACTTTCCAGTTAGACTGAATGAAAAAATTAATAAAAATTGATAATTTAATATAAAAAAACAAATTTACAGGTAATTTCTTTAATAAATTTCATTATTTTTCAAGAATTATACAATGATTTACTCATATTAACTGATAAAATTTATGTTAAAAAAGTCATAAGAAAAAAATTTCAGCTTGATAACACAACCCTCATAAAAATTTTTCATGATAAGTTTTTTCATAAAGTTTAATATTATTTCCGGAATCTGAAAAAAATTTGGATATAAAAAATATTAGCTTAATCATAAATTTAATTTATTAATAAATTAAATTTATAATATAAATCTTAATCAAATATTTTTTAAGACTGATATTATGCAAATTTAGGATATTTTATTTGGATTATATATGTTGATGTGCAAAGGGCATTTTCAAATACTTTAGTTCAAATGATTATTTATTACTGTGGTACTAGTATAATTCAATATATTTATTTTTAATGTCTTAGCCATATATATACATAATTAAATATCAACAAATCATATTTCCTGTTTTGACTTACAATTAAATTATGTCTATTTTTTTTTTATATTTAGGTGAAAAAATTACTCGCATTTAATTATAATGGTAATTTTTCAGTAAAATAAAAATTAAAAAAATATCAAATTTTCTAATTTTTGTAATTGAAAATTTCAGAATTTACCATGAATGACGTTTTTCAATATTGTATTTTGTTAAAGAAAAATTGTGCAAAGCTGACTGCAAATATTCGATTTTCTCAAATAAAAAATAAAATACGACTTAAAAAATACATAAATTTTTTCTAGACACTACATTCCAGAATTGTTTATATTTAAATATAAAGCAGTGTTACTTTAGTAATATTTGGAGTATAGATATTTAAATATCAAACATTTTACATATGTTATTTTCAAAATTAAATCAGCAGGAAACATCAGTCTAAAAAATTCGCTATATAAAAAAAAACCATAATTCTGAAGAAAAAAATTTCAACTGGTATTAATATAATTTTAAGCCATCAACTTTATGATGCCGTCTAAATCCAAAAGTAAATAAAAAAATTAGTTTATAGATTCAAAGCTCTCGATATAAATTTTTAAAGCAGCTACTCTAAAAGAAACATTAAAAAATTTATTTTTACTTAGATAAATTTTAAATTAATTTTAATATTTATGTAATGTTTTCACTTTAAATAATGAAACTAAAAAAATTTCATTTTTATTTTCAATGAAATTAATTTTACTTTAACCTTTGTAATCGCAAAATTTTTTTGATAAAACTATTAACTAGTATCAACTGCTTCTAGATAATATTTTGAAAAAAATAGCAGAATAAAACCATTTCTTAAATCTAAGTTACACGATTATAAATCATTAAATCCATTATATAGGAAAGCTAAACAAGTATGAATATTTACAATATATCTTAATACAAAATAATACATTTACGAGGAATAAAAGATATCATAATCATGACTAAGCTTCGATTGCAATACTATTAACTTACAAAAATAGAATTTACTATATGCTTTTATTCGAAAATACAATATTATAAATTAACATTAGGAATATGTATAATATATAAGATTTTCTTAAATTTTAAACTTATTTATGTACTATTTATAAACAAAATAAAAATTTATTATAATAATTTTGATAACAACTTGCAATTTTGGGAGCAAAATGCATTAAATCTTATATTCTCAAATAGTAATTTTCTTATTTTTATTAATTATTTGATGTATATAAATTTTTGTAATTTATCCATCAATCCATTAGTTTATTATTTTTTAAAGCAAAATTTTTTATTTTTAAATGTATCATCTTGCATTAAGATTATTTTCATAAGGTTAAAAAATAATTTCATGAACAATTAAGAGTATGGAAATATAATGAAAATCAAAAAGCTTAGTGATATATTAAGCTCACAGAAAGAATAATCTAAATGCAATCACAAAAGGAAACCTACTTAAAAAATAGAAATGAAAATATCAGTTTCAAATTATTAGGTATTAGTATTTTTTGATCTGATCTACAGCAGAATTTTTAGATATATCACCACATGTACTCCCCTTCATCTTGTGGAAATATCATAAAAAATCCCAGTAAAGTTAAAAATATCACAATATTACTAGAGATAGTTAAGTAACATGCAGACATGGTAATAATGTGCTGTGGTGCACGAACTAAAACAATGGGTAAAGCAAATGCAGAAATAACACAGCCCATTGTTAAGAAAATAGCACAATCCATGTAATTGCCATTTTGACTTCCTGTTTGCCCCATGAATCTTTGAACAATTAATGTTGGTAAAGGTGCAAGTATATAAAACAATAAAACAAAAAATGGCCACCATGAATTAGGAATTGCACATGCCAATATTAAAAAGGTCATACCAATGGAACCAGAAAATGCCAAACCTACCAAAGCTTTAATACCAGGCATTTTATATTATAATTGAAAAAGTAAATGGAAACAAAATAAAACTTATAAAGGATCAGATATTAAAAGTAAATCTATATAAGCTTTTGAAATCAAATCTTCTTTAGTAATTTCCAATTTTTGTAGAAGTTCAAAGGCAATTTTTTCCCCTATTTCTAAGGTTTCTCCTTCTTGCAAGATAACTTCTAATTCCAAAAAGTCCCCAAGATTTTCAACTTTGTCCAAATGTATTCTTGTTTGGTTGTAAAGAAATAAATATCTCTTTTTTTTAACTACACCAATTATACCCAATGCTGATTTCAATACATGTAAGATATTGGAATTATTCTCCACTTCTGCAATACAATATTGTGAAATCTTAGGGCCTTCAAAATCTTGTCTATTGTAACTTATTAATTCAGAACTTCTACCATCCTAGAAAAGAAAATTTTATTTTATAAACAAAATTTTAAAAAAATCACAAAAAAACTGAACAATATAATCAATATGATGAAAAAAGTATATATCTTAAATAATGTTATTTAGGAAAAGTTTAAAATAAGTCTGGTTTTATCTTGTTGTGCATCATTACTCTCATAATTTATATATCAATAATTTTTTGTTTTTAAAAATGTTAAAAATTTAAATAAGCAATTAATGTATATATGCGATCCTATCAATACCTTATAGATATTTTTATAATTTGTCTTAATGCATGTGTAAGACTTTTTATCAAAATTTTAGTAATATAAATAGTTATAAGAATTGGTAAATTTATTGTAACATAAGAAATGTAAAGTTACAGATTATAGTAATATAAGGAATTGCAAAAATAGTCATCTGATCTATAATTTTTACGTATGATAAAAGAAATAATGCAGCTGCAAAGCTTAAGCTAAATAAATAGCTTAGTAAAATAAGATTTTAAAATGCAGCAAAAATAATAATTTCAAAAACTTTATAAGAAAATGTCAATTACGACGAATGATATTGGAAATGAGGAATTAAGAAATAATCTTAAATGAAGCTGATATTGATTATTTATATTTGTATCAAAAAAATAAAAAAAACGTGACTAAATAAAATGGTAAAATATTAAATTCTTCGATACATTAACCATGATTTTAAAAGTTTAAGTTAAAGACATAGTTTGGTCATTGATCAAAATTTTAAACTGTTACCTGAAAATTTCGAAGCTTTAATCTACCATAAGATACTTTGAAGAATATGTCTTCTTGATCTAGCAATGTTTCCTTGGAATTACAAAGATCCCGAACAATATGTAAGGTTTTATTAAAATTCTTTAATTTCGCTTTTATCTCAACATTTTTTGGCATTCCTATTCTTCAGGCACTATAAGTTATTATTTGCAAAAATTTACATATAATAAACAAGAGCAAAATACAATGATTTTTAGTTTAAATTAGGATAGTTTGCAACAAGTCGAATATGACATGGGCGTGGAATAAAATTTCCCTGTTCAATCAGTTAAGAAATAATGGCTGACAAAATAGAATGTCGCTCTAGAAACCGCTAAATATTTTCATAATAGTTACAACTTGAAATGTCACGGTTGGCTGATTATTTTGTAATTGTGGGCTACGATCATAGTAAAGAACGTAAGCAAGGAAGATAACCTTATTTTGTTTTATTACAATTTGTACATCTAGTATTATTATGTAATTGAATAATCAAGTCAACATTGTTAACATTCGACATTTTACTTGACAAAATTCATGGGAGATTTTTAACATACAGTTTTAACCTATTTTTAGGGAGCGGAATAAGCAATGGAATAATATTACAAAGATTTCCAGAATCGGATTGGAATGACACTCCTTTTATTGAAGGCATTGAATGGGTTAGTTTATTCATAATTTTTAAAGCATTTAACTACTATTTTTTAAATGAGAATTGTAGAAAAATATTAACTTTCATAATAATATGTTTAGGAATCTGGTATTGTACTTTATGAAATTAGATGAAGTAAGGCTACTTTCAGAACATGAATAATTAGTATCATGAATCATAGTAATTAAAATTGTTTTAATCTAGGATTAATATAGAGATATTAGCCATATATTTCAGTATTAAAATGACTTATTGGATATTTTTTTGGAATGAATCAGTTTATTTTATTCTCTTCTAATTGCAGTCTTATATAAATATTTTTCATATTTACAAAATTTAAAAGGTAAATTATGATTTTATAATAGTTATTTATTATTAATTTCATTTACTGCTTAACATGTGTCATCAAAAATATTCATAAAAGAATCAGCAAAATACAAATTTTGATTTGCCTTATTACTTTAAAAATTTTTGTACATGAGAATTTTAATATAATTTGTTAACAAGGTACTTTATAAGAATAAGTCATATTTTTGTACCATGAACCATAAATCTAAGGAATATTATTAAATCTTCTCAAGTTAAGTTTTGTTACTTCAGATAGTAAGCTTTTTATAAATATTTTTTTAGTTTTGCCAGCCACAGGGATGGGCATTATCAACAGAGAGGCAAGAGCCTAAATTTTTTGTATCTGTGCTGACTGACATTGATGCTAATAGACATTATTGTGCTTGCCTTTGTTTTAATGAAACTGTATCAATAACACCAAGTAAGCCTGTGGATGAAGAAGAAGATGCTTTAGAAAATGAAAATGGTGGTGCTCTTGGTAGTTTAGGAAGAAGTAATATACCATCTATATCACATTACAGTATTATGTATGCTCCTAAATGTTTGGTTCTTGTGTCTCGCTTAGATTATATTGATACATTCAGGGTGGGTATTTTAAGAAACATAATTTTTATGCACTGAGATTTTTCTATAACTATAACCTATAATATTTGTTTCTAATGGCTCATATAAATCTAATATAAGCATATTATAGGCAATATATAATTGAGTAACAATAATAGAATAAATGTGATTGTCAATCATCATTCTTATAAAATCTTTTAAAAATAAATAAATGTTTAAGCTAATTTTCAAAACATTTTCTTTGCAGAGTTGTTTAGGATTGATTTATGCAGTATATATTGAAAACATTAATGTCCCATTAGAGACATTGGTTGGAAATATATTAGGATGCATTCAAGTACCTCCACCAGGTGGTCCACAGGTTAGATTTAGTATAGGAGCTGGTGATCGTCAAGCTCTACAGCCTCCTTTGTCTCCTACTCTTCCAGTCACTCATACATCTGTTAACCTTCTTTTCCAACAACTAGGTATTTACTATTTAAAATAAGATACTTTATAAATGTATTTGTATATATGTTTTAATAAATAAGATATCTATTATTTAAGAAATAGATTGTTATTTAACTTTTCTTATTTTAAATGAAATATTTTTTTAGGTATAAGAAATGTTCTAGTTTTATTTTGTGCCATTATGACTGAACACAAAATTCTGTTTCATTCAAAAAGTTATACTCGTTTAACTGAAGGAAGTCGTGCATTGACAGCTTTGATGTATCCTTTTAAATATTCACATGTATATATCCCATTATTACCATCAGCACTAATAGAAGTATTATCAACTCCGACTCCTTTCATTATGGGTGTTCACAGTTCATTAAAGTCAGAAATTTCTGATTTGGTAAGTTTTAAATTCATTAATTTAAATTTTCTTCGTTTAAACATATTCTATTTTAAAGAGACAAAGAATACAAATCTAGCCAAGAGTACTTTTCACAGCCCAAGAATAAAATTATTTATTTTTATAATGATAGATTAAAATTAATTGCAGTACACTGAATTTACTAAGTAGTGTAAAATTCCATTATCTTTATCTAAAATTGAACACTTAATTGTATTTTGAGAGTTCATATTGTAAAGAAATGAAAATACTTAATTAATTTTGTACAATAAGTGCAAAAGTTAAAGCGAGCAAAATTAAAACCATAAAATATCATTACTTAACAAGTTCATAATTAATTTTTTGTTGCATTATGTCTATAAAGAATGGAAAATAAAAAACATAATGGTATATGTATTTTTTATTTTCGTTAACTTCTTAAAACGTATGCTTTTAAAAATTAAAACTGATTGAAATTAATGTATCAAAATTTTGGAACTTCGTAATATTTAAATTTTTGTGTTTTTGATGACTATTTGTTTCTAGAGAATCAAATTATGTTGTTTTTTAAATATTTTTTCTAATTGACTGTAGACTTCAGCTGCTATTTCCAAGTAAAATAAATTAGATATTGGACGGTTATAGACATTATTTACACATTAAATGAAATTTCATTATGTAAATAGTCCAATAATATAATGCACATTGTTTCAAATACAGTATAATCCGGACCTTTTGTATTTGTATTATTCTCAGATTTGTAAGTTCTGTTGTAATTCTAAAGTTTATTTAAATTTTAAAAATGTAATTTATTATTTATGATTTTTTTCTAGATGGATATTATTGTAGCAGATCTTGATGGAGGAGCTATTCAAGTTCCTGATGGGGTTCCTTTACCTCTTTTACCGGAACCACTTCTTTCACAGACACAAGAAAGCTTATCATTAGTATTGCAACCAGAACTGAGTTGGGCAGATCATGCATTTCCGCCATTAGCTATGCGTGAAACTCAGCCAGCACTTCTTGATAAAGAAATCAGAGCTGTCTTTATGCGAACTTTTGCCCAATTACTGCAGGGTTATCGCAGTTGTTTAACAATTATAAGAATTCATCCAAAACCAGTGATTACTTTTCATAAGGTTCATATTTATCTCACTTATTCATTCTTAAAATTAAAACTTAATAATCCTTTTTCTTTCGGGATTAGTCATTTTATTTTTATATATTTACTTAATCTGATCTCTAAATTGATTGCTATAGTTTGCCTATGATTAAAGTTTTCACAGTTTTTCGTAAAAAAATTGTAGATTTTAGAGAGAACCATTTCCAGAGTCTTATTTAATGTATTGAGAAATTTTTTTGAATTTTCTCATAGAGAGCTATAAAAATTTATATAAGATTGAATAATTTATGAATCTGTTTTAATATTTGTTTTTGTATAGAAATATTAAAATTAATGGAATTAATATTTATTTATATTGTAGTCCGCTTTTTTGGGTGAGAGGTCATTGACAGATTGTGATTTCACAACTCGTATTTTGGACTGCATGTTTTTCACTGGTTTTGTAGCAGAAAGAGGACCTCCTTGGAGGCCTTGTGATGTTTGGGATGAATTATATAATTCGATTAATGAATTATTGAGAATTGAAAGTCAAGATTCGAAAAAAATTTTAACGCATATTCAGGTATCCTCACTATATTGTTTATTTTTATTTTCACAAAGTAATGTATAAGTATTTAGGAAAAAAAATTGTATAATTTTTAAGTTTTAGAAAGAGTAGAATTTTTATTTGTGTAATTGTTTATTTTGTTTGTAATGCTTGTTTATTTTTCTCGCATTTTATGTTTTGAAATGTTATATATTTGGTTTTCTTGATTTTTTTAGGAATTAGGGCAGCAATTATATGTAAATGAAAATCCGAATCATCAACCTTATGTACAAAAAATTTTAAAACCACCCGAAGGAGCATTCGCTAGAATACATCATCCTCCACTGCCTCACATTGATTATGCAAAAGTCCAAGCGATTATAAATGATGGATTGGCAAAAAATAACTTAAAAGCCAGGTATATGTTTCAGCGTTTTAAAATATAATTTTTTTAATTATAGGTTCATTACAGCTGAAAGCATCTGAACATCCGAAATGATTAAGATAAGTTTAATATTTATATATTGTTTTTATTATGACTAGTTGAAGAATAAATCAAATTTAACTTTTCTTTATATCTAAAACAAAATGTAAAAGGTAGCTAATGTTTTTATCTCTGGCTTAAGTAACTGCTGTAAGATATAGTTAGGGAATTGAAAAGTTTCCGAATATTATCTCGAAGGAAAGATTAATTTTTATTTAAACTTTCTCGTCCCCGAACTTCATAACAATTTGCTGGGAAACTATCTTTTTGCTAATAGTTATCCTTGATTGTATCCTATAAATTTTTATTTGATGAAAAATGCTATAATTTGTGGAAAGGAACTGTGGCGGTAGATATAGGTGATCTGAAATTATCCTTTTAAAAAACTTTCAGAAAAATAACTTATATTTTACCGTCTACTCAATTGATTATTTCCAAGCAAAAGGTTTATTGACAATGTAACTTTACTTTGAATGCCAATAAAAACGGCAATAGATTTCATAAATATAAAGAATTGAAATTTAAATAAATATTTATAATTTATATAAAAATTAAAGAATAATCATTTTAAACAGGCCATTACTTTATTTAGCCGCATTAGCAATATCCAAACATATCAATAAACATTCATGCTATCGGTGTACAATATTTTCTCTACAGAAGAGAAAAGGAAAAAAAAGTAGAAACAAAAGAATATACTTAATATCTAATATATATAATTAATTAATATTATTGATTATATTATATTTTCATATTTATAACATATATTTTTATTCTGCTATATTTATATTAATACATGTACTAATGTAACGCATAATCCGTGCCATTCTTTGAATGCCGCTTCGGTTAGGAAGTTGTAAAACTGATACACGAATTGTGAGCGGCAAGAAGTGTCGGTAGCTCGATGTCTCAAGTTCGATCCCTTCTAATTGTTCCACTGTTCGTTCGCCCCTGCACTTTGCGGACCCTCGAACTGCGTAGCGCATTTGGGAATTAAAGAAGCCACATAATTTCTTCGCGTGAGGCCGTCCGCCCCGTCGTAAAGTATTTGCGGGTCGCTAGGCCGATGCGACAATTGCGTTTTTTTCTCGGTTGAGAACCCCGAGAAAAGCCTCGAAATATATTTATATACGTATATAAAGTGCATCCTCGCTCGCGACCGTAAATGCGGCCAACAACCTGTGGCTCGGGCTTCTTTTTGCCGGGCGAAGCATCCCCCGAACGGTTCGAAACCGAACGGACATGGATTGAATCCGTTCGGTTTCGAACTTCGGCTCCGAAGCGGAGCCTTCCTCGGGAAACTCGGAAGCGCTTTCATCCAAAGGTTCATCTTCGCGGACGTCCGAAGGCATTCGGACGTCGATCGGGATGTTCAACGACCACCGTCAGCGGCGGGTTTCCGGCATTTTCCTCGCACCTTTCTTGCGAGTCGACCCACTGACAAACGAGCAATTAGCAGCGAGAGAAATTGCATTCACGTTGCCTTCATAATCAGACGATTAATATCCGAAAGTGATAAACATGAAGAACGCGCTTCGTACTCTCGGAGCGAAAATTTTACGTTTAATTTCGGTCGCTAATTCGTTATTCAAACCGAACTTTCCTTTCTCCAATCCATCGCCTTATCCACCTAACCGTGCCCGAGGCATGTTATTGGAGTGTCGCAAAGCTGTGCACGGTTCGTTCCCGTGTGAATGCCTTCGGTTATTAAGGCCTGCCTGCCCGATGCAATTTGGCATTGCTGAACCTTAATCCAAATGCTAAATGGCTCATTGCGTCTGGATGATAACTTTTTTCTTTTATTTGACGCCAGTTCCTGACGGACCGCGCGCAGTTTGACGACTTGGCGTCGTTTTTGAGCGCTTTTAATTTCCTTCGTGCGCCGAGCGGGATAAAAACCGCAAATGTAAATTGCTGAAAACCAGTACGGCAGATTTTCATTTTTCGCTGCGATTTTTCCATTTAAAAATTCTCGGGGGTGTATGATTTATCGCTTGTAATGAATCGCACGCTTTGACGGTAAATGCAATGCACAGGTAGAAGCTTCTTTTATTTCAGTGGCTGAGGGCAGAATTTTTGGAGGAGGTAAAAATGCATTTCTCACCGGATTCGGTTTGGGTTTCTTAGCTTTTGGACTGAAGAAAATGATGTTGCCGTTTATGATTGGGGCCCAAATCCTGAAGTCGGTCCTCATTGCCATGTTCCTGCCCAGCATCATCGGCGGAATCGGAAGATTGGTCGGCAAGGGCGTAACGTCGTTTGCTACGGCTTCCAACGGTTTCGGACAGCCGAACGGCATGATGCACGGGCAAATGGAGGACTTCGAATTTAAGGTAGAGGCACGAAGACCGAAAACCTCCCTGAATATCGACTTATTTTTACTGGAACGCAGTTTGTTTTTCGCGCAGGATCAAGGCAGCTACGAGAATCAGCAATATCCCGATGCCGTGCAAGAAGGTTCTTCGCCGGTATTTTCTTTTGCTTATCCAAACCAACAATTTGACTATTCAAAATTTAACCACCAACAATCGATCGGAGTGCTGCCGGCACACGAGCAAACTTTATCTAATAGGTAAGGTTTTATTTGCAGAAACAACGTAAAATCGAAAGATATATTTTATAATTTTATAACGAGGGATTCGTCAAGAAGTATTCGATTTTCGATTAATTATGGGGAGGCGTCTGCGGCTCTAAAACTTTAAATTAACAATCATAATTCAAAGAATTACAATTTAAGGTATGAATCAAAAGTGACTTACAACTTTTGTAAAGAAAAATTATCTAATGTAAATAAAATTATAAAATTCTTAATAAATTTTTACAATTTTATTACTTTAAATATTAATTTTGATTCGCCTAAATTATTTTTAAGATAATTTGACATTTGAATTATTTCTATGATCGAAAGTTAATTGAGTAAGCTAAATTATAAATCAATCCTAAGTTGGATACATGAAAAAGTAAAATTTAAATCACCCTTGCCACTTTTCTAAATATTTCCGTCCATTCTTCCGTTACCAATGAAAATCAGTTGGGTTGCTTAAGATGAGTCTACATTTTGAAGTCTTATTATATGATTTTTAATATATATTTTATACATATAAATAATATTTATTATATAAATATATTTTATATTTATATAAGTCTTATTATATTATTTTTGCTTAATATTATTATATTATTTTTTTTTATGAAAATGTTATGAGGTTTATCTGTTACACTAAATGCTAAAATGTCACTAATTTTAAGTTTTTCAATTGAATAAATTAATCTTGTGCTCAGGTATGTTAATTCCAAAATATAAAGAATTAATTTGTACGGTCTCAGAAAAAATTTATTATTTAGCATTTTTTATCTAGATGTATAAAATTAAACAGTTATTATAATCGTAAATTTTTGCAGTATTACTAAGAGAGATTAATAGGAATAGATGAAATTTCATTAGATCTTATTAGAAAGCAATTTCGTATTTTAAAGCATTTACAGTTTTAAAAGAAAAATTTTTTTACTCCGAATAATAAATATTGAAGAATGTTTTGTTTTCAGGTATACTTCGAATTCACATAAATTAACATACAAGCCAAATAACAATCATCATGGGAGTTTTTACACTAAACACCATGATAAAAAGAACCAGCATTATAAGGTACGGTTTTTTATATGATCGCATTAGTGTATTAGCGACATCAATTAATTGGTAGTTGAATACTGAAACAGACTTTAATTTCACGTCTGATTGATTTTTAAGTTTTCATTAATAAAAATTTTCATAATTATAATTTTACGCGAGCATTCAAGATTAAATGATGCCCTTTTGAAATATGAAGTATCAAACACCATAATGAATAATCAAAATGCATAGTTATTGCTCCTTACATTTGTTTTTTACCCGTGGAGCAAAGATAAATGAGAATCGGGAAAAAAATATCTTTTAGTATTCTCAGAAGATATTCAGGAGGAAGAAACATTTAGGATTCTAATACTATCAGAAAGAAAATATTTAGAAAAACATTGTTGTCTTCCTTTATTTTTTTGTAAATTGCATTTCCTTAATGTGGGAGATTGGAGTCGAAAAGTGAAACGAAGCAGATTTGTTCCTGTAATTTAATCGCGTCTTTGCTTTACGTCTTCTTTTTCTCTTATTGATCTTATCTTTTACGCAGAAATTTGAAATATGTTCAGGGCCGGTTCTTCAGGAACAAAACTGTACCTGGCGTAATGAAATCTTAAAGTTGACGTTAAGAAACATAATGCTGGAGGGTTACTCTTAGATTGTTGCATACAGTGAAAACATGTTTCAAAGTCTTAGCTAGAAATGTATGAACTCCGAATTGAAGAAGGCTGCAAATCGGAATTTAAGTGAATTAGACCCACTCATAAAGGAATGTTTACGACAAAATTTATAATGATTCATTTCGACGACATCGTCCATGATGCTCCGATGAGCATCACTGTTTTTGAACAAATATTAGTTGCTAGTCACGCATAAGGAGAACAATATAAATAAGGCGAAAATTTCCGTCAAGTGATGTATGCGACTGGCAGAAGTTTATAATCTGTGAAAATTTTTGAACAAAGTCCTGAATTTTATGTCAACAACAACATACAAAAATTATTTTTATCTATTTAATAAAAATTAATTAGGAATTTCGACGGCAAACAAAAAATATATTAGAAGTGTATGATTAAAAATATTTTTTATATTATATATTCAAAGTTGCTCTGTTTAAAGCAAACAATGAAAATGAAAATGCAAAGAAATACGCAAACGATAGAAAATTTCGTATAATACAAAAAAATAATTTTAAATGGAAATGCTAAATATTTTTGCAGTGAAAATGTGCAACTGCACAATGTTTTAAATCAAGATTTTTGAACTGTAAATAACTTTTTTGAAATTCATTATGTTTATCTGTTTTTGCCGAATGAACCAACAGATATTCATGGGAAATTATGGTCGGGTTTTAACTGTAAATAAGAGAAATTGATTTGTTTCTTCAAGCGTTTTCGTATAAAAATTCAAAAATTCTCTACAGGTAAATAATATCAGATGCAACTTTAACAAACATCGTATAAAATGATTCTATTTGCAATCCAAATGATTCTTAAGATTTCATTATATTGCAACACAATTATTTTTTTCTGAAAATAAAAATGTACGTCGAATATTAAAATTTTATAAATGGTTTAAAAAAAAAAATTTGGTGTTGCTATTGAAAAACATTCTATCAACAGCGTTTTACCGACCAATAATAATGTACCATCGATTTAGAGAATTTTCAGGTACATCATCTGTCGCAATTGCCTTATTTCCTTATAAAAAAAAAAAAAAGAATGACTACAAGTACAAATAATTCATGTTGCTGAAATCGGAAAGCTTCACTTTATAATTAAAAAATTTATAATTATTGGCAATGCGGAAAAATTTTTTTCAACGTTTCTGTAATTAAATTTAATTTTTATCACGATTTATTCTCAATAAATGAAAATTATATAGCGTTCACACTGAATGTAATAAGCAAAGACGAGAAATTGTATTAGCTCTGTGGAACAAAAAAAATTTTTATAATTTCATGCTCTTTTCTGTCTCTGCGCTGTGATCTGCAGTGTAGATTGTCTTCATATTAAAAAGGAAAAATCTTAAAGAAATCATGTAGATTTTTATTAAATCAAACACAAACACTCATAAATAAATCAAAGACTCCGGAGGAAAATCTGAAAAGCAAAAGAAAAAAAAATTGTATAATAAAACGGAAAAAGGAAAAAATCTAAGTGAACGAGTCGAGTGGAAAAAGGCTGAAGGAAAGATTTGAAACTTATGAAAGGAAGCAGAAAGGGGAAAAAAATGTGGAACTGACAAAAAAGGGAAAATTTTCGCATATATCTTTATATGCGCCCCTTTAGAGAAGAAAATGTGTAAGTATTTTGGGCTTATTAGAGTTGTGCGATACATTTCATCGACGTGAATATAAAATTAATTATATGTGAAATCATTACTCAGCGGCGCAATAATTTGCTTAAAAATAATCGATTAAAAAAAAAAGAATGACAGAAATGGGCTGAAAAATTTCGTCACGTTCGAAAGTGGAAAAATCTTTGGAATTAGAAAATAAAACATGATATTAATAAATGAATTGGAATCAAAAAGAAAAAAATTTCAGTGCGAAAATCCCGTTCGACATCTCATTCAAATTATACAAGTAACATACGAAAAATGTTTGGAATCGTATCGAAATTAAAAAAAAAAAAAAAAGAGAGGAAAATCACAAATCTTAAAGCATTTTTAAATAGAAATTAAAGAGAATAATGGAAAAATCAATTGAATGCCGGAACCGAAAAGGTTTCGCTTTCTTTTCCGGAGATGGCTCATTTCCCTTCTAGTTTCTTTCTCCGTATGAATTCATCTGAAACTCGCCGAAATTCCATTTTATGATCAACAAAAAACATTTGAATTGATTTTTGAGAAAAACCCGCAGAACGTCAAAAGCATTTCATGTCGTTCAAGTGAAAACTGTGAAAAGGCAAAAATATATGGCCGTTTAAGTTGAAAATGTTTAAATAAATAAGGTTCTTTTGCGTATGCGTTGAAGCGGAAATGTTTGAATACGCTGCCAGTGCAATCGGTTGCGGGTTATCAACGTTCCAGACGATCCGAAAAAAATTCCAACTGGGAAAACTTTCGAGTTCAAAATGCCTTTTAAAAGATGGGCTACATCCGGAGGTAGCTCCGTTCTTCAATGTTTAAACGGGAAACATGCACCCTCGGCAGCGTGAAAAAACATGAATGCAATGGGCGTAAATCCTTTTAGAGTTGTCCATTTACTCGCTCCGGTTGCGGCTTAGTGCGTGGCATCTGACGACGATTCAAAATACATTTTAATTTTCCAGATTTTTCACAATATACCATCGTCGTCGCTGCTACTGACAAATTATGATCCTTTCTACAGCCCTCTCCTTTCCCGCATGGACAGCGTTTTCAAACAGCTGGGCTACGAAACGGAAGCGTGCAGAGAAAGGCTTATCTGCCTAATGTACAAAAATCCGGCCAAGTTTGCTCCTTACAGCAATTTGATTTCGGCACAACTCAGCAGGTAAAAACTGCATTATTTGAGTTTCTTCATCTTATTATTTCCTCTCCATTAAAAAGTTAATTTTATCAACCTTTCAAAAGGGAATTCTAAAAGGAAAGTCGATAGTCGATGAAGTTTTTCATAACTTATTTTATACATTAAGAAACCTGCTAATTTACTTTTCAGATGATGTACGAAATGGCATTGAAAGTGTATGGCCTGGATTGCGTGAAAAGTTTTGAATTGTATAAGTTGAACTCAGAAAAACTTTAAGGTTCCTTTTCCATTGAGAAAAATCGATTTTTTAGAAGTGTAAAGATTTGTTAATTATCTCACACATTTTTCATAGTTGGTGAATATTTAAGCGGTTTTCCATGTACAATAAAAACTTTAATAAAATAGGCCCATTTAATTTAAAAAGATTTTCTCTTCAAAAAACATTAGCGAAAGTTCAAAAACTTAATTTCTTTAAAAATTAATAACAATTTTGATTGACAAAAAAACATTAGCTGATGTTATTGACAAAAACAAGAAAAACTGTTAATATATATGATTGTATTTATTTAAAAACGTACTTTTTCAAAAGTCTTTCAATTTCTCGTAAATTTTGTAGTAAACATAAGTTTTTTTAAATGAAATATATAATGTTTAAGTATGAAATATGTAATGATGTGTGGACTTCAAGGTATAAATCAAATCTTTTTTTATGCAGAAACAAAAAATATCAAAAAATACTATTTTATTCCAAAAATTCGTTAAAAAATTATCGGGAATATGATGTATTTTCTAATTCTCCATTTAAAAGGTTTTTTTTTTTTTTTTTTACGATCAAATGCCAGTAAAATCCCCCAAAAGATAAATCTAGTATTCAGATAAATTCTGCTTTCTTTTTTTTTAAAAAAAAGTTTTTTATTGGAGGTAAAACTCAGTTGTACAAATGAAAACCTTTTTCTTCAGGAAATTCAGGAAAATTTTTCTCTCGATATTTCAATTACAATATTCATTTATTCAGCTTGCCGACATTTACCCTAATTAATTTTTCATTTCGGCACATTACTGACAGAGAAATTTTTATTAACTACCCAGAGTGGGATTCTAATAATCATCGTAATATTCGTTTTTTCAGACTTAAAATATATTCAAAAAATAAAAATTGCTACGCTAAAAATCCATCTGAAAATGATTAATCTAGATAAAACGAACTCCTTTTCGTATCAAATGAAAAAAATCAGAAGGTACATTTTAATCTAATAATATAATCCTTCTTATATTTTATAACTACATATCTGCTGAGAAATTATAATTACTTTACATAGGATCTGGGGATTATTTATATTCCGAGACACTAGTGAAATATAAAAAAATGATAAAAGGGAGAAACTCACGATATTGCGCGACATAAATTAAAAATTTAAATATATTATGTACTACTAATGTAATTTAGTGTATTTTGGATTACTTTTTTCATCTTTAGTTGTAACAAATAATTAAAACCATCATTACTTATCTCGAGCAGCATGTTTCGTTTAAAATTTTTATTTCAAAGGGACAATTATGCTAAAAAATATTTTTATTTTACATTATCCCGTATAATTACAGTGTTTTCATGTTCAATTAAACGTATTATAAACTGCTTAAGATTCAATAGACGGAACAATGGTATCTCTAATGCGGTGCCGGAGCTTCTTATAAGCTCTGCTTAAATCATGATTAAGCTTTTTAAATGTATTTTATTTAGCCATTCATACATTTATAATATATTATCACTGAATATTTTGTAAAATGTGTTTATTAGAGTCTAAATAATTTATATCTTATTATCTTTAGTTTAAAATTTCAGAAATAAATAGATCTACATTATCCCAATTAATTCTTTTCATCATAGTATACGATTTAAAAGGATTTTGTTTTCCCAATTTGAAATAATTTTTTCAAAGAAAATATTTTTGTTCTACACCATAACTGTGCCCTCTGATTTCGATTTCGAATAGTTTACTTAAAATAAATTATGCTGTCCAAATAAAAGAACGACGGGAACAAAAAATCTATTGCTGAAAATTTTATTCTACTCTTTTTTTTTTTTTTTTTTAAATGCTAAATTAACACCACACTTTTTTCATAGATTCTATTTTTGCATAATAATTTTACAATTATAAAAGTGTTAACTTATTAAGTAAAAAAAAAAAAAAAAAAAAATGCTTTTCAAATAATAAAATTATCAGGAAAGTGTGAAAAAATTTTCCTAAACCTCTGCCTGCAAATAAAGAAAAGTTGTGGATTTTTGTTAATTTTGGCAATTATCGAAAGGGAATTTTAAAATTTACATAATTAAAGTGGGAAATGAACAAACAATAACGAAAATTTAAGAAAAGATGAATAAAGTTTTAAGCTAAATTTTGAAAATTCGTCGAAGCATTCAGAAATCGATATTTTAACAAAGAAAATGTCTTGGAATGCATCAAATGAGCCGAAAGGCGAACACGTCGGGAAATTGAAGAAAATTTTAATTTGTGAAATTTTCAAGTTTTTTTTTTTCTTTTTAAAGAATTCTCTTATTGGTTTTTATGGCTTGCAAATAATTATTTAATATTAATAAAATTTTCGTTTTTTGGTTTAAGGGAGCTAAATGAACTGAGAAAGCCCTCAACCGACAATCCAGACATATTGAGGTTCTTCAAGTACATGAAGGCTGCGAAAGACGGCCAAGATGGCATGGATTGCGTGAAGACTTATTCCGATTGTCTTGACAGCAGGGAGGCTGTCAATCCTCCCATGGTTAAGACATATAATGAAATAAATAAGCTTGTACACGCTCGTAAATTGTGGAAATAGTCGGTTAAATCTGGTCATAAACGTATTTTTTCAAATATTGTTTCTCGTTTAACTTCAGGATTTTATAAAATATTCGAGCATCAGTTATTAGAATCAATCGAATTGAAAATTTTCTTAATTTTATCCAAAATTTGATATAATCTTTTTTAATTATTAGTCTTTTTTGAATTTTAAAATTTGAAGCAATTCAAAAAATTCATTGATTTGCATTTATTCATTATCATTAAAACTACTGCTTAAGGTTCCTGAATTTTCAAATTATAAAAAGAAATTTAATTTCAGTTTTTAAAGTTCACAGTTTTGTTGCCGTAAAACTAAAGGTATTGGGTAAAGTATGCATGATACATTAATCAATGTTTTGTACGTAATGTCGTGTCACAATATAGGTAAATAGTAATATATATATTCATATATAGCCTAGCAATTTAACTTCAATGGGCAATTTTCGAATCTTACAGAGACGTTCATATTAAGTGCATAGATTTTTTCTCTCTATCTCTCTATATATATTTTATTACATTACTCTATGTAGGTATACCTATGAGAATGATATTCTATAAATATATATACATTGATATATATATATAATATATATATGTAGTCTTATATATATATTTGAATCTGATATAATTTTTTTAATTGTTAACCTTTTCAACTGAATAATTTATTTTTAAAAATATTCGTTTTCTTATCGAAAACGGAAAACTGTAATATTTAAGATTGTACCTAAAACTGATGGATTTTTACTACAGGAACCAGATAAAGTAGAAAGCTAAAAAGAGGTGTAACTTCAAGTAATGTCTGTTGTTCTGTCTTTCACCATATGATACGTGAAATTTTCAAAAATTGAGAACAAATGTAAACTTAAATCTTTAGTATAGGATTTTTCATTACTGATTTCATTTGTTCATAAATATCAAACATAAAAGTTATACCATTATTGAAAATCGATGACGAATTTGTTAGGAATTTGGGGAAGAATTTTCATAAAATTTTGTTAAAGAGAAACAATTGAGAAAATGAAGAAGAATAATTGTCTATTGTTGATTTATTTATTGTCTGAAATACTTTTATTTATTATTTATTTATTAAAATTAATAAATTGATATTGATTAATATATTTATGATTTTTTTTCCCTTTTCAGCACAACCAAAGCTACTTTCACATTGTATAAAAATTAGAAAATTTTCGGATAATATGCTATGAAGATCATGAAAATCCCAAAAACCATGAAAACACGATAAACAAATATACTCCCATACTTAATAACATATCTATATTTAAACTCAGACAAGGTTATCTAGGACAATAAATGAAAGACTCAATCTAAAAAGTTTATTTATTAAATTTTTTCATACATTTACATAAATTTGCACACATAAAAATTTTCTTAGCGGCATTTTCACGACAAAACCTTACTCTGTTTTTTCAGGAATTTTTAAAATATATTTAACATTTACATAATAAATCCCGCTATATACCGCAATTTAAATTTTTATAATTCCATCAGTTTTTAAAATTTGAAAATTTTTCATCTATTGCTATCAGTGTTATTTTCGTTCGTGAATAATATAACATATATTATAAGTTAATTATAATGCATCGTACTAGTCCCTGGAAAATTATTTCTAGGATCGATGAGGAATGGGGATATAAAATTAAACTAAAAAAATTACAGTGCAAGGAAAACAAATAAAACTCCACCGGCTAGTTGAAAATAATTAAGGGTAGTAAAACTAAACAAACCAAGTCGATCCTATAAACACAGATATAACTATTATGGAAGTCTCACATACTTGATTAATTATCAGGTTCCAAAAGATATCGTCTAGCTTCATGCGCGAGAGATTTGGATGATAAACTGTATTTTCGACGCAATCAGATTTTCAGACATTTACAGAGAAACAGCTTTAATTTGAATTTCCTGCCGACAGGTTGAAACATTCAAACAGACAAGCGTTACCTTTAACGCTGCCAAAATAAACCTGGGTTTGTATAATTGATATCGTCTGATTTAAATGAGAAATTTTTAGAAAATTATGAAATATTTAATATTTCATTAAAATTTTTTCGTTTCAAAAGAGCCAGTAGCATTGGAACCATCATATTAAAAAAAATTACCCTTGATTTAAAAAAACACTTTGTCTAATGAGTGTATAAAAAGGGACTCATCCGATAATTAAGAACCGGATTGTTATTTAACAAATCCGCAAAGCGATCACTTCTGGGCATTCAATGTTGAAAAATGGGAATAAAATCCTTTATGAACCTCTAAGGCTCCTTTCTAAAAGAGCCAGTTTCAATCAAAAATATCTAATGAAAAGGAAAAACTCTCTAATATCCAGGTTTCTTTATTTCATGGAGAAATGAGTTTTAAATTGCTGATTAAAGGCCTTTTTAAAAAGATTTATTCATGATTTTACTTTAAGCGAATAATAAAAAATTGAAGAAATTATTAATTTAAAAGCAAATTTAAAGCTTAAATGTATTCAAAGGTTTACCTGGAAAAAAAATTGCTCATTTTGATCCAATTAGTCTACCATAGCTTATGCATGTATATGTATCGCATTTTACATTAATGAACCGAACCATTTAGAAATAAATTGCGTAAAAATGCAATTTTGACAAACTAGACATTTTAAAATAATGAATCTCAAAATTTTTTCGATAAAAATAATTTCGTATTTTTAGGAAAGCAATTTTTTGCCTTGCAGAATGATGTAAAAATTATTCCACTGGATGTAGGATACATTATTCAAACAATTTAATTTTTTTTCGTCATAAGTACAGTAAATGAATCTATTTGAACTTTAGAAAAATTCATTTTAATAATTTACATATTGAAGAGCTTCATTTTCTGATGTCGTGACCTTATAAAATATTATGGGATTAAATGTACACAGCTGAACGATTCCAGAATTAAAGCTTATAATTCCAAATTGAAAGCGGCGAAAATTTTTGTTTCAGAATTAGGTAATACCATTAAAATTTTATTATTTATGCCAATACCACATTCATTGAATCTCTTTACTGAAAAGATTATAAATTTATTTATGAAAATATTTTAAATGTTTTTCAATTGATCCTACGGGATTATATTAATCATGAATGTAATGAAAATTCTAAAGTAATTTTAATAACGTAACAATGAACTGTTTAAAACATATTTGCTACGATAAATATATATATGTATGCAATAATATATTAAATTTTTTTTATTGAACTGTGGCATCACGTCGTTTTCAGTAATTCAATTTATGGAATTTCGAATAACCAAAATTTCATTCGAAGTCGATACAGATATTCGAAATAGTAAGAAAGTGAATGCGAGTTGATTAATTTTCTCCAAACGAAGAGTTATTTATAAATTTGCTATGGCAGCGTGCTTTGTATTTATTTTCTAAAGAAAAAGAAAATGGTAGGTACAAAAAAAGGGTTTTCAGAAAAAAGGACTTTCACTTAAATTCACATTAATCAAATGGAATTTTTGCGGGCTAACAACATCTTACTTAATAACTTTTTAACATTTTCATTTCGTATTCAGGTACATGCCTGGAACCAAAAAAAGCGAATCATTTAATAAGGATCTCGCACTCGTCCGTAAAATTTCCATGATAGGAAGTTCCGCTTAGATGCCGTTGAACCGGGGAGCGGTTCGTTGCTACGAGTTAAAACAACTGGAACCTGATCCGATTATCTTGCCTCCTGCTTCCGGGGTCCTGGAATGTCTGTAGAAAGCGATTACTCACCCGGCTGAATGCGGTAGAAACGCGGGAAAAAGATCCGAGTCAACTTGCGTTCAACGAAAGCGAAAGTGAAACCGATCCGCCACCTTGGGAGTGTTGCAAGCTGGAATTGTCCAGCTCCCCGTCAGGCACGGTCATTTACCTGCACTGCGGCATTGCGGTGCTCTTCTTTTCCGCCTTCCAGCCGGAACCCAGTCGGATTGTGGATGCGTTTTTGCGTTGTTCTGTTCTGCGGGGCACAATTTCGTTTATTCCTCCGTTTGGGAAAACCACTTGGGAAACTGATTTTTCTTTTTTTCTTTGTTCTCTCTCTCTCTCTCTCTCACGAAGTTCTCCGTGCGATCCGGACGGATTTCGAAACGGGGGAATTCCCGAGTCGGACGAGAAAAATTCCGCAATGTCACGCGCGATTTTGCAATTTTCAAAATGCTGAGTTTGCCCGCGATAAATGCGACATGCAGAGGGCTGAACTTACAAGCAATCTCAAGCGCGAAGATGTTTGATGGGAGAAAATTTGATGCTTTACCACGCGCCACACATCTCTTATTATAAACCCACGGTTGGGTTCCTCGTGAAAAAATCACGAGCTTGAAAAGCATGGCTTTAAAAATCAAAAGTCAGGGCGTACGTTCTGACAAATTGTTATTGATTACATATGTTCTGAAAAAAAAAAAAAAAAGGCTTCTGCTCTCCTGCACTCAGATGAATAAAATATCTGTACAGGGAGGAGAATTTTAACCGAAAATCATTTCAAAGAGGATATGAAAATTTGCTTTTCTACGCTGCAAGTAAAAAAGTTTTTTTGCGGACCTGCATAAATATATTTACTTCAGGGAATGTTTCACATTTCGCAAGGCGAATTTTTTCAAAAATTTGCAAAAAAAAAAAAAAAAAAGAAAATTAGAATATTAATTTGAAATATGTGAAACTGTCCGAAATTCCGCATCATCCAGCAAATGGAGCTCAGAAAATTCTATAAAGCGACTTGAATAAAATACACAACAAGTCGAGGTAAATTAATTGAATGAAGAAAATTTACAAATCGATGATTTTTATTCATACAGAAACCGGAAACTGTAGTCCAGTGTACGGAAAGAAAATGAACTTTTCGCATATTTTTAACGAAGAGCTATTTATAACAGGGAAATATTGTATTTCTTATTATTTTTTTTTACCTTACTAATGTGTTTCTACACGCGTTTTCTTTCGGTGAATTATGTAAGATGCTGCTTTCTTATATAACACGGGGATAACCCCGAGATTTTGGAGAAAAGCACAAGACGTTAACGATCATGATTCATGGCTCACAAGTGCCGCGTTGTCTCTCGGTTTATTCGAAATATCCTATTTCCATATTCCATCAAAAACATATTAAAAACATTAGCTCGATTGGCGTCAAAAATAAATCATAGCAGGATATTAAAAAAAAAATTAAAATAATATCAATATTAGTTTATTTGAGGATTCCGAACCTTTGACATAAAATTACAAATTAACATTCAGTGCAACAATCAAAAATTATCAATTACATTACACTGTAAAGTGCGTTTTTTTAAATTTAAAGCCTATGACTTTGCTTCTGAAAAAAAAAACAAAAAAAAAACTTTCTTTTTGATAATCGAAAAATTACATAGAAATATAAACTTCTCAAGTGGGGAAACTAATACAAATGCTCTTCATATCTCGTGCTTCCATTACATTTTTACACAAGAAATGAAGTAGAAACGGATGAAAAATGGAAAGAATGAAAGGTACTGTGGAAAAGAAAAAAAAAACTGCAAAAATCATAAATTACATTAAAAATATATAAAGTTTATAATGTTTTCGGGTCCCTCGGGAATAAGGCACTTAAAACTTTTTATCTAGTAGATGCTTTTATAACTTTCGCGGGATGAGCCTTAACAAAAAAAAAGACCATGATCTATCTAAAAGTCATAAGTGCCGCGGGAAAAAAGTAAGGTCTCTAAGGTCCTAATTGCTTTTGTTTCGGTTCAAAAAATATATCGTTTCGACGGGGACTCACAATCGGACGGACGGATTTCAATACTGAAGTGGTTTTTTTACGGCGTTAAAATGGAGAAATTATGAAAATAGTATTTATAAGATGAATTGAAAGTGAAATGAGTTAGTTAACTGGCGTGGAGGTGGTGCCGCGGACGGTATTTTTATATACATTTTTTTTTTTTTTTTTTTTTAAAGTTTCCCGGCTCGTGCAATTCTTCCAACGCTCGGGAAGACTGCATTAGCAAAGGGAATTGTGCGGATTTGTTTGCAGTCGTGATCTATGCGACCCAGCTCCTGAACCGGGTACCTATCAGTAAGGTTGCGCATAGGTATGATACATTTTGACGTATATTCCTGGGACCGACAATGTTACATTCGCGTTTGCTCTGCTGCGCCGGACAACAAAATTTTCCGGCAAAGCGGTCAAAATCTAATAATGAACGAAGACAATGACAAAGTTAACGTAAAATAACTTCTGAACAGAAAACAGATCATGAATTTGTATATATTATTTTTTTTTTTTTTTAAGTTATTTCAGGTAGAAAAATTAAATGATTAAAGGTATTTCGGTTAGCGGTTTAAGAAGTCTGATTCTGCTTTTGGCTTGAGAGTTATAAATAATCTTTCATTTTTTTTCTCACTTTTATCTTTGACGAATAAGTCGGATATCAAACATGATGGTTGTAACTAAAATTAAAAAGAAAAAATTTAATGTACCATTCCGGAGCCATATACTTCTTCTCATAATAAAAATCTAAATATCTGATCTTATATTCTTCATATTCTTGCAATTTTTATCTGCTCCCCACTAATATCTAACTGCATATTTCATTCATTTATGAAGTATTAATTTTTTAATATATCCAATGAACGCTTTCTGATTACTGACGCTACTAAAGTAATTTAAAATAATGTGAAATTTGATTTTCTGATAAAAATTTGATATTGTGTTAAAAAGTTGCGTACTGATATTTATTCGTCGGCATATATATTTAAATTTCAATGTGAAATGTGTTATGATTGATAAATATTTTTTTTATGGTAAAAAAAAAAAAATTTGGTCAATGGAACGATGTAGTAACAAAAATAAGAGCCGTCTTTGACTTTTCATGAGAACATAACTGAATCTTTAATCAAACTCGCTTGCATGCACATCACCGGAACCAGCAATCCTTTTTATTGATGTGTAGCATTATCCAAATCGCGTGCCAATTTCACGATTCATAATTTCGCATGCCTTTCATAAGTGTTTCTGCTTGCTGAGTAAACTGTCGCAGCTTACGAGCAGAGGCTGCATTTAAAAGATAGTTTTCCTTTTTGGTGCTTTAAAATTTCTTTTGCACCGACATTGACGACCCGAAAAAAAGGCTGTCCGAAAAATGAAACAAAGCAGGATGGAAAATCAGAGAGGAGAAAGCTTTTTTGTTCAATTCAACATTCTCTTCTGCGCTTTCGAGCTTCTGCGTGAAAAGCTCATGAAATTGTTCTGACAAGACGTTAAAAGAAACTTTACCCACTAAAACCATAAACGGCCAAATACGGCTAATTGGGTCGGGCCCGAAATGCAACGGCTTTTAGCACCTTTTGCGAAGAACAATGCACATATTATTTCTTCAAGTGGCATCATCTTGTAGGATATTTCTTTCATACTTTTGAAAACCTTAACACAGTATTAAGAGAGAATTCGATAGCTTTAAAAAAAGTTTTTTTTTTTTTTTTTAATATATATAAACACCGGATTAAATTGCTCTTAATTTCGAAACTGAAAAATTCTCGACGTAAATCGAAAAGCTTTGTCTGTTATTTTTCACTGTAAATAATGGAACCCTATCAAATTACGTGTCCAAAACAAAGACATTGATATCAGAAGGAAAAGTGCTGGAATTTTATTTAAATAAAATCACTGAACATCCACTTATACTTTACATTAAATGGCGGAAGGTTTTATCCTTCACGTAATAAGTTTAATGAACCATTTTATATTCATCGCTATCTTCTTCAGTTGTTTTTATTTTTTGAAATTTTGCTTTAAATTTTTCACCTCATTATTCATGATTCTTCGGTTAAACGAAATTTTCCTTTTTGCGAATATATTTAAATGTGTGCTGTCCGCAGACAGCCCCGTTCCTCGCAAAAATAATGCTGCGAATGTATAAAATTTATTTTAAGCTGTGTTAAAGTTTAACACAAGTTCCGGCGTGTGACATACGGCAGCGTATGCAAAAATGTTCGAAATTCCCCACCAAGCCACCAAATTTAAGGATCATTCTCACACGTAGCGCACAGGAGAAAAAAAAAATTTGTCTCTTTTGTTTGTACCTTTAGGAACTTCACAGGTATTTCATTTTGCTAATACAATGAACTGTGAATCCCATTAGACAAATATTTCAAAGGTGGTGACGTCAGTTGAATCATACATAACCGAAGACGCACATATTCCTTACTTTACTGTTGACATGTTACGTACAATCGTTTAAGTGAAAAATTAGTTTACGTATTGAGAATTTTTAACGTTGAAAATATTTTTAAAACATTAAAATGGTTTTTAAATGTTAAGCTGAGTGTGAAATTTTTACCGTACAAACAGAAACGGGAATAAGACTCTGTAAACGAATCCGTTTCAATCCACTTTTAGGAAAATATAAAAATCCAATAAGAGAAACGAGTTGCAGACGACGATGACTATTGGACGTGCAGCGGTTCTGGGTGTAGCTGCTCTGTGTCTGGTCCTGGCGGAGTCCGAGAAAACTAATCTCGATGTAGCGACCGCTTACAACAACCTGACGGAGACGAACTGGAAGGAATACTTCTTCGGCAATTCGTCCGAGAGCGCAAACGTCGTACCTGAGGGCAGGACCAGGCAAGGCAAGGATTTCTTCGACTACATCGGACTCGGAACCGGACCGGAGACCGATCCCTACTTGGCGAAAGCCAACAACTTGTGCCTGTCCGGGGACCTGTCCGAATGCTTCAAATCCAGAGCTCTCGCATCGCTGGACGACTTTTTCACCAAAGAAGGTATCTACCACTCGCACTTTGAGCAGCAGGAACGGAAAAGCGTCCTGCGGCGACCCGCGAAAGATCCTCTCGCGATCGAAGGTTTTTCGCCTCCCGGCATCCCTTTCGATCTTCAAAGTTCGCTCCACGACCAAGACGACGACGACGATGTCTGTCTTTTTTAATAAAAACCGTTTGTACAACAACAAGCACCAATTTAAAGAAAAAGCGACATTTTGAAACTGTTTCTCCATTGTCCACAGCTTTATTAAAATTGTGCTGCACATGATCGCCGGATACCACAAAACATGCCAAATGTTGCTTTTTTTTTTTTTTTTCCAAAATGTGAATCAACCAAATTTCATCATAATTTATAATTTAAAATAACAATGAAGTATTTATATTTCTTCTGCCAAGATCAGGCTCCGTCCGCAGATTTATTTAATTCTTAATGTGCAAATGCCACGATTTATAATCGGTTGAGGGGATGCAAATTTTCACTGTTCACCACTATGAACTGATAAATAATGATTTTTTTCACAGCGACCGAAGGTGATGTATAAATCAAACAGTAGGACTCACAATCGTAAATTAAAGGCTGCGGCATATTTAAGACCTTTCAAGATCGGAAATATAAATAAAAAAGTTTTGATCGGGGGGAAAAAAGTAATGAGAATTTTGAATGATTTTAATTTTTCGCTTGCTCCACTTGATCATCTTGATGAATGCTGATGAAATAAGAAAGCACATTTTGGATTTGAAAAAGGTTTTAAAACAAAATTTAATTTTGTTAATTTTCCGGTGATTTCATATCGCATGTATACTTCACGTTAATTTTTTTCTTTTAAGCGCTCATCTCGATAATCAGTTGTCACATTTTTAACTGATGTACCGCTCTTGAGCTCGGAAAAGCGGAGCCGTCAGCAAAATGTTATAGTAATTGATCGTCACACGTTTTCCAGGTTATTATGTGACTGAAAATGTGAGGGTGATTAGGATGCCGTCGGATCACCTGAGACGTCTTATTCAGGAGCCTTATGAGTTTTCGTCAGAGCCGAGGGCTGAGGAGACCGAATGGGAGCAATTCGTCAAGTTCCTGATGAGAAAGATAGAAAAGTTCGTCAAATCGACAGCCCTTGAAGTTAAGGTTCCGGAAGAGCTGACCGAGGAAGGGAGGTACTCACCCAGATTCGTTGACGAAATAGCCTCGGAGCTGGACGTTTTGGAGGACAAAAAAGCTCCAAAATTTAGTAAGTACTGTACTTCGTGTCTTTTTTGCATCTAGAACAGCTTGAAATTTTGTTGCCGTACCTAACCTAACCTGAATCAGATTCTCGAGCCGCCTTTGTTTCATTTAACAAGTGGGATTTTTTTTTTTTTTTTGTCCACGATATGAGCAGAACAATCTGTCAGAAGACAATCTTGATATTCGCCGCAGGAAATGCGGCACTCTCCGTCGTTGTCCACCGTAAAACTGTATTTATTAGACTATTTAATTTTTGAGCAATGATGACGATCTTTGTTGGGAAAGCGTTGCAGAACGTAAACCGCAGCGTTTAACCTGCCAGTTCTCATATTCGCATATAGACCGAATGCATGCGCCTTATTTGACACAGGCATATTACTGCAGAGCGAACCTTGTGCCTTGAGCGGTAGTACAGTTGACTATTTCTCCTTTGATGCTCCAATTTTACGGGGGACAAGCTCGTCGCTGAGTCATTAAATTTTTAAAATTTTCTTAACAAAATAATACCTTATTCGATTTCAATTTTTTTCGGTACGATAATTTCCCTGTATGTAGTTTACTTTAAAAATGACTGTAACACCGCCGAAACAACTTGCGAGCTTTCAAATCTTTACAGTTCAGATTTTTTTTACCGATTAATAATACACAATATTAGTTGCTTATTGCAAAATATGAAATATCTTTTTTGCAGTAGAACTCGAAATATTAAAAAAGGAGAATATACCATTGTGATATAAGCAGTTATTTTGAAAATATGATCAGGGAAGGCTGCTTTTATATGTTTAAATTTGAATATTCGCAAAACTCAACGACTTATGAAATAATTTAAATTTCTCTACTGAAATATGATTTCGGAAATCTGTTTTGTGTATAAAGAGGTCCTTCAGCGGCAAAAGCAAGAAAATTTTACCTATTTTTTGAAAATTGGATAAATATTATTTTGAAGGAAAATGAGGAAAGGGAAAAGAGACGCCCTCGTAAAAATCTTTTCCACGCTAATGGAAAATAACTCTTTTGCTGCTGAAAGCTTTCGCTTTTGTCGGAAAAGCTTTATTAGCTGTTAAAGTAACCTGGATCTCCGTATAAGCGTGACTTTCTTATTATATGATACGATTTAAATGTTACTGAAGCTTGCGACGAATTATTTTTGAATTGCTAGGAAGGATTTTGGAATTTAGAAACATCCAGCAAAAACAATAATCTTTATTTTTTATCTTTATTCTTTAATCTGCGGTTATAAAAAGAAGAAATCTCCGTTCTAACGTTATATCTCTGATTTTTGGGATGAAATAAATCCAATTTTTATTTTTTGTCTTTTTCTTAATTCGAACTAAATAAAACTTTGTTACAAGGTAAAAGTATTATATCAGTGACGCTGTCTTAATTTAATGAAGCAGAAGAAATAATTGCTTTTGTAGCTTCCAGATATTATCTTGAAGTTCCGATATATATCTGTCGTTATATTTTATATTAAATAATTCACAAACTACAAAATGGAAATCTGCGAAACTGGACAGCAGAAAACTAATTTAGTTCGACATTAGTGTTATGGTACGCCACTGCTGTTTGAGTCTTACTTTCTATGATAATTTGTCATATCAACGATAATAAAACTTCATGCGATTTCTCTTTTAAGTCTCAATGTACACGTTGTTCTCTAATTTTACAACATGGAAAAAATTTACTTTAACTCTGCTCTTTGTTTATAATTTTTTTAAAAATATTTCTAAGGAATGCAGTTCTTACATGTATATCTTTAATTCGCGTTTTGCAATGTAACGCAAATTAAATTTATGAAATTCCGCTACCAATCATTAGAAAATAATTTCAAAAATTTTTGGCAATGTGAATTATCAAAAAATTTTTATTAAAATGCTTTAGTAATATTCATCAATATTTGTAGAATCAGCTCCTTCTTTCTTTAATAGTTTCATTATCAATTTATTTTATTATAGCTCGCTTCAGACTGAAAAGGCTTTTCATACCTCTTCTCATCATACTTAAACTCTTCAAGTTGAAGCTTCTCCTCTTTCTTCCAATGATCCTGGGCATAGCTTCATTCAAGAAGCTTCTCGGATTTCTGGCGATAGTCATACCGGGAATGATCGGAGTTTTCAAACTTTGCAAACCTCAGCTGTACAGCACTAGTTTTGGAAATGGGCATGCCACGTACTATCAACCGCAAGCACCGCAGTATAGTCCGGCTGGAGTTGTCAGCGGAAGTCCTCAATATTACAGTCACAATGTTCAACCCAACTTTTATTGGAATGATGATCATTATGGTTATACACCATACAACAGCAATGCCGAAGTTGGAAAAACTGCAAAATCCACTGGATCCGTTGCTTTTAAGGATGACAATAAACCCGAAGGCTCCGAAACTCATGAACTTGCTTATTCTTCCTACAAAAGCTATCGTCAGAGCTGAGGAATTACTCTTTAATTTATTAATTAATTTATAGTAATTAGGATGAGTGACATTAAAAAAAGTCCAGTTTTGGTCTAAGCGTTATTAGCTATGTGTTTTATTTGGCAAATAAAATACTGTTAATAGCTTTTGAAAATGAAAAAAAAAACATTTAAACGAAATTTTGAAGAAATTTGTAAAAGAGAGCAGTAAAATAACTTACAGGTTAGAAATTATAGGAATTTAAATAGTAATAATAGCAAACAAAATTTATTTATAGAAAAGTATGTTATATATTTATTAAATTTAGTCTCACAAATACTTACATATTGTATTATAGTATTTTAGACTAATTTATGTATAAATTTTGACATTTCAAACAAAATAAGCCATGAATTCCTTGAAATTATTAACTAACATGCACATAAAGTTATTTATTTATTCACATAAGAAATATTTATTTATTTTATGCATATAAACATACGGGATTGTAACATAGTTCATGATGAGATGATGAATTAAAATTTTGTTTATTTTCGCTACATAATAATTTTAAATTTTCTTGAGCCGCAACAATTTTTCTAATCTGACATGTTTGTTCTAAAAATCTAGCTTTTTTTTATTAAAATTTTTCCTTTAAAAGGATGTACAAGCAAAATTTTACCTTACATTATTTCTCAAATCTTATTCGTGTGATTGGTTTTTACACGTGCTGCAATATTTGTATTTTTAATACATTTTCATAAAAGGATAAACATGATAAAAATAAAAAAAATTTTGCTCGGTTCTTTTTTTTATAATTGCTATTATGTAGGTGAGAAACATTATACTCAGACTCAAAAATCTAGCCATCTTTATTAAAATAAAAAAAAGGGAAAATTAATTTGGCGGACACTATTAAAGTTATTATTAAAAAATAATATTAAGCGGACGACAAAAATTTTTTTGTTTGTCATAAATAATCAATCAAAATTGCAAAGCAGCTTTTATAAGTTTCTATTATTATTCGTTACAAGCCTCGTTAATAAAGTTTAAAAATTAAAAAATTTTAATATTTTCTCATTTTCCACAAATATCTGCATGAAGTACATTATTAGTTTTCATACTCATATAAGTTAAAAGAATGAATATGAAATACCATTCTGTGTAAAAACCTATCTCATACAGAAAATATGACATTCTTTTTGGGTCAGCTTACATTAAATAAGGACGACAGTAAACGACATTTAAAAATGTCAAATAATACAAGTTAAAAAATCAGACTTTAAAAGAAAGGATTTTAATTGTTATTAATAACAGCCGATTATTAAATTTATTAATAAATCTAATGTTCAAGAGAATAAAACCATAATTTATAAACCAACAGATATATAGATTGACTGGTTTTTAGGAATAATAAAATTATTTTTTTTAATCGCAGGGGAATATTTGTCTTACAAGGGATTAAAAGTTATTATATATAAATATTTAAATAAACACTAAACGATCTCCTGCGGCACGGTTCGATCTCATTCATCAAATTCCAATTCTTGGTTCGCGTTCGACAACAGAAGCTCCCGACAG
>JAOWBB010000002.1:1184091-1253312 GCA_028565995.1 Ricinus marginatus
GAACTATTCAATTTTTCTCAATGAAAAAAGTTACAAAATGTGCCACGGTGAATTTTCATGGATGAAGAGTTGCAAAAGTTAGCATTCCCATTTCGATAGCATTTAGATTAATATTTAACTAAATAAAATCAATTGAAATTGCGATAAAAGAGAAAACATTTAAAATTTCCAAATAACAATTTGAAATGAATCAGCAATAAAAAAAAACTTTATTTTTTCGATCGACTGATAAAACTAATTTACAAGAGATGAAATTTGAAAATTTTTTTCTCAGAAATGCGCCATTGATTTTTGAAATATTTATGTGGAAAAGAAAAAAAATGGCCGTTATCAGCTCCAATCATGATCTTCGACCGTTACTACGTCATTGTATATTTTTTATACGTCATTGCCCGAAATCTCTCTCTCTCTTTGTCTCTCAGCGCATAATGCATCGACTTGGCAACGTGTCGATGAAAAAAAACAAAAGAAGAAAAGAAAGCAGTTTAGCCGTGGCGATCTAGAAAAAAAAATGGAATTCGTGATATTTCTTTATGAAACGTAAAACTTTTATGAATTAATGTTTTTAATTGATCTGCAATGTTTTTGTCAGTAATTATTAATTTTATTCAATTTATTTACAACAAGTGACAATTCGGGAATGACTTCGTGTCTGGATCCGCGCCATGAAAAAAATTGAAATGGTTGATTTTGCGATTTACGTACCTGTTGCAGTTTTCGACGCCATATTGCTTTGAAATTACTCTAACTGATTAGTAGGTAGTTTTCCTGACTTTTCTTTTGTTTATAAATTTATTTTTTGACATAGCAAACCCAAAAAAGCGTCGCTTTTGGCACATTCCTACTCAAATTTTAACGAAATATTTGTTTTCGGCAACATTAAATCTTAAAACCAATTTCTAGTTTAAACAACTCTTTTAATATATAAAAAGTTTTTAAAATAATACCAAGTTTTATTGAAAATGTGAAATTTAAAAATAGGATAAAATTAAATTGATTACATTTTTATCTATTCCAAAATATCTTTATTATATAAATGGAAAAGAGATGGTCAATGAAATTTGATATAATGTAAAATATTACATGAAATCAGGTTTTAAAGACGTTAAATTTAATTTTAATTAAGGAACTCTAAATAATAAAATTATGAAGCAAGTTAATTTCTTGTTCTCTAAGTAAATGTTTTTTCAAAATATTAAAAATAAACCAGAATTAAATAATATACTCTAGCAAGAATCTTCAGTTCTGCATTTTTATTTTTCAATTTAGCAAAAAAATTTATATCTTTCAGATAGAAGTTGATTTTTTTGTTTTAATTGTATTCTTTATGGATTGGACTATAATTTTACTCCGTTTACTGAAATAAATTGTTTAAACAAATCATTTTTATTTCTGAATAATGTATTTAGTGCATTACTTGAATTAAGCTACATTTTCTTAAAATTTTAGAGTTGAACCTCTATAAATTTATAAACTATAAAAAATTAAATAAATTTGCCTAGCTTAAAATTTAGACCATTAATTTTTTTAATAGTTCTTTTTTATTATATTTTATTCATAAATACAAGTTTCCTTTTTGCAATTAAAGTTTATTTATAATAAAAAAAAGTAATTTAAAAATTGCATCAATTGTATAAAGTGAATAAAATTTATCTATGAGATTTATTGTTATTAATTTTTTACTGAAGATTTTCTAAAAGAAATTTATATTAAGAAATGATAGTAATTAATCTGTTTATATTTTACATTAGTTTAATATTGTGTTAAATTATCTTATTAAATATCATTTTTTATTATTTAGTTTTATCTATATATTATTAAATCTTTAGTATGATACTATATTCAGTTTTTTCTTTTCTATTTTATGCATTTATTAAATTGTGGGTATGAATCATAAAAATTTCTTATTTTTTTTAATGTTGCAAGAAGGGATTTACTCAATATTACATAAATGTGCTAATATGTCGTACTTGAAATATGTTTGTAGTATATGATAAGAGGAAATCTTCATTCGGCTATAAATTCTTAAGACGTCGCTTTTGATAAGAGAAATATCGTAATAAATGATACCATATATCATTTCTCAGTAGCTATATACCCATTTCAGTTACGATTTTCTATCATAAAATGAACTTAATTGAATCCGGTCGAGCAAATATAACAAAACAACTATTAAGACATGCATTTTCCACATTTTTAAAGACAAATATAAAATGAAGAGTTCCGGTTGAATTCCTCTTCGAAATTTCAGTTTTTGTACTTATGACCTTTCGACAAATTTTTGAAAAAAATTATGAATCTTATGATGAAACTATTCAGTGGGAATGTATTATTTTCTTTGTTAATATTCAGCGACAGAGAGGTTCGTTAAACCGGAATTAACTCAAAATATTTTCTTTTATCTTTCTTTTTTTTAAATAAAATTTTCAAATTATGTAACATGACATTTAGTTATTCGAATTTTTAGGGTTAGCAATTGGCAAATTTCTTGATTCTTTCTACTAATTAGCCCTTGCATGTTCCCGCGTTTCTGCTAATACTGTGGAAGTCATTACATTAAAGAAAGAAAATAGAGAAAAATATCAATCGTTTGGGAGTAATTACACTAATGTGGATATAGGGAAAAGATTGGTATGTGTAATCGCAAAGATAAAAGATTGTAATACCCTTTGGCATCATATTTGAAATGCTGTTGAACTTCGGTAATTGCATATGTGTTATTGCATAAAGTTATGGTAATTTCTGGTTTTACCCTTAGAAAAAAAAGCATGCACTCTGCCGAATACTAAAAAAAATTTCCGTGCATGTATGAGTTGTTAATTACTGTTCTGTACAAAGTTGCAATCGTTTATTCAAATACATTAATTTTTTTCCGCATTATAGTATAATTAGATATGGCCTATCGCTCTTAGATAACAATATCAGTCTGTCAACCGGAAAGGAGGAGACAGCGTTTCGGCCATGGACATAACAAACGGCGACGAGGCATAAAATGTTTATGTTTCGAAAAACATAAATTCAGTTGGAATTTTTTCTGGCAATTTAAGTTCCTTTTGACTTTCGAAACAATTTGAATCGATATCGCAATGTTTTACCGAAATTTGACATTGTCCTTCATGAAAATAAATTGCTTGGCCATTTTGCAGACGCTTTAATCACCCCGGGTGCAGATTGAATTGATTTTTTTTTATTCATAAATAAATTTTGGCCATGGTCCTTGACCATTTTTCCTATAATACAACATCACTACTTGTTGACCGTGATTAACTTAAAATTTTTTTGTTTTCATTTTCCGACTCGTTATTCATTCCCGGATTTATGTGGTATTTGGTTTAATCAATATTTACTTAAGTCATCATGAATAACAACAGTTATCCTTATTCAAAGCTTCTTTTTGAGTAACAGATGTAAAGCAAAAAGATGCAAAGATTCAAATGAGATGAATAAAATTCTGATTGCCCGTCAGAAAAAAAAAAAAACAGATTTAGGTTAGACTAAAATCGTTCGTCATTCAAAAGATTTAGCATATGAAATTATGTACCATTTATTATATATTATACAATACATTATTTATTATTATACACAAATTATATATTATTTATGTAATTAGATACTTAGCATTTTAAATTATTTTTATATTTCCAAATATTTAGCATATCAAATACTTTCCGGGATTAAAGATTAATCTTGATACAATGCAGTGGTTAGCCCAACGGATATTTCTAAAGTTAAACTGTAGTCGAAGTTTCAGTTTTAATTTCGTTTGAAAAAAGAAATAGTTTTAAAATGAACGTAGCATTTTTTTAAGGCAAAATTATTCCAGTGGTGCACTAAGGCTTAGAACTTGATTTTCTACAGCCAGACCAGTTATAAACCTCGGAGGAATTTTACTTATTTTTCACTCAAGAGATGAATTTAAACCTTCACACATTTATATTTTGCATTTTATTTTGTGAATTGTAATGAGAACTTAATTTATATTACCATGTTAACGTTTTTTTCGGAAGTATTTATTTACATATGTGTGCGTATGTATATAAGTATCTATGTATGTATGTATGCATGTATGCATGTATGTGTGAGAAAACTTTTCATGCCCTTCAACTTCATAAATTATTAATTAAAATCGTGAGGTTTAGCTTAAACTCGAATTTTTCGCAGTTAACTTTTATGAAGTGAATCTTATATAATCATGTAAAAATGTAGTTGAGATCAAATTAATAAAGTAAAAATGAATCGAAAGTTTATTGAATTATATATTATCGATATATTTAAGACAATTATGTTTTTATTAAATTGAAATTTTTTAAAATTTAAATTTGAAAGTTGAATTTGCCATGTTTATTAAATTTATGAAAAATCTATCTGATGTTTAAATTAATATTTTTACCGCATTTACATTCACAATAGGTTTCATAACGGTATCCAAGGTGTGAAAAATTTAGCACGAATTATAACCATGATGAGATGGCAATTAAAATGAAAATTAAGTCTATAATTTTATTAAAAACTTTTTTCTTCGGACGAAGTTGTCGTAAATTAATTGCCTTTATAACATAAAAGGAAGGAATCAAGCTGTTATTTCTCCCCAGAAATAGTAATTTGAAATGTAATTAAGTCCCAAAAGGTAGAAATTAGTTAATGTTGAAGTTTAATGCAGAAGAATCGCATAATAAGCAGGTTAAAAAAGCAAAATCTATTTGAACTTTTACATTATAAAAGAACGAATTAAGATCACTTTTGTTTGACGCCAGATCACATTTGCTTTATTGAAAACTTAAGAAAAATTTTCAAAATATCAAAAAATCAAAAAGATACATCGGACTTTAATTTATTCTCTTCTAAGAAAGTAATATTTATTAAAAATTAATAGTAACTGAGGCAAAATATGTCTGCAATTTATTGAATTTTTTTCCTGTCGTAAAATTGTTACAATTATTCAAATCAGTTTAGTTTGAAATCGTGTCTGTGCTTATGATTATATTTAAGATTACTTACTTCTTTTAATGGTCTGACCTTGTCCTTAAAAACAAATTTTGGAGATTTTCATTCAAATGGATTTATTGCTTGATGAATATATTCACATTATGGAAACACATAGAAAACCTAACATTTATTTCGTTAAATGTTGGCACTGCATGAAAAAATTTATTTAAATGCAATATAGAGTTCATTTATCAAGTAAATTATCGAGAAATAACTTTAAAGACCCATTAGATTATTGTCTGATTTATATATTAACATAGTACAAATCGAATTTTTTGTCACATAATTGGTATTAAAAAAAAATTTTATGAAAATTTAATTAAATTTTGAAATTTTGAAGAAAGCAAATTTCATTTAAAATTTCCCATGCAGCATTTATATGGAAGTCTCAATTTTTTTCTTATGGAAAATCATATGGTAGAACTGCTTGAATTGGCTAAACTGTCTTTAAGATGCCTGAAATTAGTTTCAGTCATAACATTTTTTTATTTTTAATCGAATCGATTCGATATTGAGTCAGATGTTGAATTTCGCTCTTTATTTACTGATAATAACTTTTTCATGTATATAAAATGAACTGTGTATTTCGATTTTTGATGTCAGCCAAATCGTTTATTGATAACACTAGTGCAATATCTCACAACGAAAATTTTTTAGTATTCTTCCATGTAAATGAAGTTAAAACTGCAAAATTCGGCCAAACACGTATTTTGGTACGCCTATTTGCGGTTGCTTGCTTAAAATTCGTGTGATTGCTTTAATGAATATCGGTAAATAAGGTAAAATTAAATTGTGCAGAGGGTTAGCAAAGGTGAAGAATTCGAATTTTCATGATTTTCATAATAATCAATTTTTGCATTTGATTAAGTCTCTTCGTCTCTAGATAAATATGTGTTTGTGTAAAAAGAATCACAGTTAACTAAAAAATAACATTTTTTTTTGTTGTAATGGCAATGCTTGATATAAATCAAGCAAGGTCTGATTAAATTGCAAACATTTTAAATAATAAAAAAAGAGTATTAAGTACAGCGAATTAATAATCTATCTGATTCAAGTTTGTAAAAGTATCATACACTTGAAATAAATAAAATTTAGATGGTATAGTGTTATATTTTTTTCCATTTATTAAACAAAATGGAAAATCAAAATTTTTTCATAAAGAGAAATATGTTACATTTATTTTTGTTTCAAGGTTGTTATATAATAACACTAATATATAATTTTATTTGCCATTTGCTGTGTATTTCACTTAAGATTGCACTGGCAGTTGAAAATAAAACATTATTTGGGTCATTAATATATTTCCTTCTATATTTTCCCAATATGAAATTTTCTAATTTGATTCTCAACGAATTCTTTTCGAAAATTTCTTTCTTTTCTTTAAAATGTTTTTGTATAATAGACCATCTGAAATTCAGCATGCTTCTTGCTTCGCTTTCTGCCAACCTTGTCTTTTCAGTCAACCTTGTATTAGTCAACATGGTTACTGAAATCTTAATTGCTCCTTTATTCAATTTAAATATTATTATTATCGTCATTCAACAATAATTAAACGTGTAGCTCGTTCATTTCTTTTTTAAATGTTGGAAAAACAGTTAATTGATAAAATTTTTCTTTCTATCAACCATTGGTTCATAAATATTCAATTAAATGATCAATCATTGTGTGTGTGTGTGTGTGTGTATGTTAGTGTGCCTACTATGAAAATTTTATACATTCGTATACTGTTATCACATATTGCGCATGAGAATAAACTAAATTCATTAGATTTTTCATTGCAATTTTATTTTTTTTTTTTACCAAGCATGATCGTAATAAAAACAATCATTAAAATTTCAAAATTAATATTTCTTATCTAATTTCTCACTAATCTTAACACATTTACATATAAGAAATGCAATTTCATTTTAACTGACGTTACTTTTATAGCGCAAATTCTCTGCTTTCTTTAGTTGATATATATTGACAACAGTGCTGAATTCTCTAATCTAAGAGTTTTGAGATACTGCTAAGAAAAAATATCTGATAAAAAAAATTTTCTTCAGGTTTGCTTAGCTGGGAATTTCAAAAAAAATGTTCTCAGCAATAGTCTATTGTATTTTAAGTAAAATACACGTATGGCAGCAAGTTTTTGTCACTTTTAAGAGTGATTGTTTTCATTTGCAATTCTTAAGACTGAAGTATTGTACAGTTATTGTAATTATTTCATTATTAACATTTTAAATCTAACATAATTGTTTTTTTAATGCATTTCTTTTATCTTTGAGGTTATTGTGGTTAGCTGATTATAAACAGTTCATGGTTTACTATGAATCTGCAATGATTAAGTTACAATGAAGTGCAATGATTATACTTTATGTATATTTTAATTTGGAACTACGAATTTTTGTTTACTTTTCTTCAGGTATGAGTGCATTGTTTAAATTCTGATATTAATTAATTATCATAAAAATGATGTTTTATCATTACATAGTAATCCATATATTTTTAATCACGCGATTGCTTTTAATCAAAATTTTTTAAAAACAATTTAAATCCAAAATAAGTACTTTTAAAAATTAATATCGAATTTGTTGTAAATATTTTAACTTTTAATCGATATGAACTAATTTTTAAAAAATTTTACTTATGTATAAGAATTACAATATTAAAGTAGAATAATTACAAAAAACTTTGCATTTGTACTTCTTTCATATTTTACTTTGTCCAAGACTTGTTAATTTCTCTATAAGCATTAATTTATTGTATGACCTCTTGGCCAGTTTATCATTAGATAATTCCATTTATATGGGCTATCTATTATCGAAATGGACTTGTTCCTTCCTAATAAATTTGATAGTTATTTTTCACAATAAATATTACTTTCGCTTTTAGATGGTATCAATTAAACACAAAGATAGTGCAATTTAATTGGGGGACAGTTTTGATTTTTCGTTGTAATTTCCGTTGCTGCATATTCCATCAGATAGGTTTTACGATCAATGAAAGATATCAAAAGAATGTATCGAAACTAGATCAGGATCATTAGGTGGATTGTTGAATCATCGATAAAGGAGTTAGCCAATTCCTGATACTGAAATATATCCATATAATCAGTATATATTTATTTTTATAATTAGCTGTATATGACCTCACAGAAGAAAACTGAAATATGATAAATTTAAAACCAAACAATTTTTCGTTCAACATCGGTGCCTAATGTACATAAATAGTAAATAGAAATAGTAGGTTTCTTTCGAGCAGGATTTCCAAAAAGATTTCTTAAGAAATATAGATGCGAATTATTAGTCTGAACGAACAACATTTCATATCCCTAACCATCTTCAGAAATTAAGAACACTGACTTGTAGAAATGAAGTTTCGTCGCTTCGTTTTGAAGCTTCCTTTAAAAACTTTTCCAATGTTGAAATAATTGCATTTGTGTTCGTTTTCGATGAATATATTTTTCTTTATAAACTTGTTTGTAGAATATGAAAAAAAAATCTTCCGCCACTTGTGTGCTTGAAAATTTAAAATACACTCATATTGGGCATGAATTTTATTCCTTTGTTCAGTCTGTCTCATAGTAAATAATTATGCCCTGTATTTCTGAGGCAATTACATTTGGTTGTTCTTTTCAGAAGAAAATGTTTGAGATTCGTTGGCCTCGTATTTCTAGAGCATTGGGAACAATGTTGACAGAGGATCTTGCCACCTGATATTATCGCAAATCATGATTTATCAGTAATCGGAGATTATGCGCCATCCAAGATTTATTCGCTATGACTCAACTTTCCTCACATTTATAAACTCGTTCTTGCATTCACTTTAGAGGTCACTGGCCAATGCTTTCGACCTTGCCTATATAATAATAAGCAACGATCACTGCTATGGTAATTATTTGATATTTTACATTTCCACTCATGCAATGGGACCCATTTCCAGTTGAGTTTAGATTTTTCTCAATAAAAGGAAAATTTGACTATTTTTAAGATGAAATTCAATAAAAAATCCTACGAGCCGTCGAGCATCTGCCGATGCGGATGTTATCGCTTTCTCGTTCGAAAGCTGTAATAAAAATTAAATGTTTTATTTTTATTTTTTTTTTCCTGTTACAAGTCTCGAATATGCACTTGGATAATCGTAAATATTTTGCGGTTGTGCATGCTCGCAAGTTCGTCATCAATTAAATATTTCGTGCCAACTTAATTATGCATTTTGCATTTATAATCGTGAGAAAAATTTATCTTTTTGATGGCCCGAAAAGAAGAAATTTCTTCTAAAAGAAGCGAAGAGAAGACTTACTCTGTGCCGAAGCTAAACAAATATGGCAAATATATTGGGCTGAAATACTATTTGCATTTAGTATAAATAGTAATCGTAATAACGGAAAAGATAGTAGACTGGAACAATTGAACAACGTACACTCATTGTTCGGAACATTTATTAGCTATCACAAGGTCTCTTAAACATTGTATTTCATATAGAAAAAGCTACACCCTTAAAATAATTTCAGTTTTCGTTAAATGTCGCTTTTATTTAGAAAAAAAAAACAGAAAAGGCAGGTGGGCATTTTCTGTATGTGAACATATTACATCCTTGATATGTGGAATGTCTGTACCAATATTTATAAAATTTGTTATTGTAAAAGGGTTGAAATGATGTTAAAAGTCTTTTTTTAAATTAATAGTAATTTCACATACAAATATCATGCTTAAAGTTTATGCTAGACAAGTTGCACCTCTTTGAAAATGTTTCTTTTTCTTACAAAAAAACCCTACAAGTTTAGCTAAAATGAATATGTGAGTTTTAAGATAATTAATCAATGGCTAAGGTCTTTTTCTACTTTAATAAAATCTATATTCCAAACTAAATAATTCTGTTTATAATGAAATTCATGTTCATACGCTTAATTATGTGTATTTTTATATCACAGGTAACTGTTAATCAATTATTAATTCCTGATATTACACGTTGTATGAGAGAAAAAGCATGATTTAATGGTTGTTGATGAAGGAATGAATTGCGTAAATATAAAATGAACATCATTTTCCTAAATAAGGACCCCTCTGAATTGGGGAAAAAGCAAGATGGTTGGATCCTATTCTCAATAAAAAGTTGTTAGGTATTTCTCTATCGGAATTGCCTTTGATATTTATAAGGTTACGAATGTAGAAATCAAAAGAATTTGATTTAAAGAGAAATAAGTTCGTGTGAAATTTGTAAAAGCATTTATAGTTTAGAAAATGATATTTGATTTAATTGATGAAATTTGAGCATTTCAATTTTATTAATATTTAACAGTTAAAAAGAGTTTTTTTATAATAATTCAAAATGTTAAATTAAACCGAAATAGAAGTAAATTGACACCGAAAAATATATTGTGATTTAAACTTAAAATGACCGTAAATAAACTGAGCCAAACTGTTTCACCGTTATTTGTGATGGATCTCAAACAGCAGCAAGCACGGTTTACGATTCGTTCATAACTTGAGCTTTTTATGGCCTCATAATTTTACGTTTGTCTTTTCAAATACAGGCTTAAATATTGGTGTAATTGGCCTGCCATCACGCGATCGGGTTTCATGTAGATTTTCCTGCCGTTATTATTGCTTCTGTACAATAAGCAGTATTCCTGATTCATTTTCCAAAATTAGTTTTATCACCGGTAATCTTAAAAAATGGGAAATAAAAATCTGTTTAAGATCTCAAGCAGAATCAACTTTGATAATTCATGTACATCCTAACCTTGCCTAAATTTTTTTTCAGATTTTGCCGTATTTGGAAAGATTTTGATGGTCTTTAAATGAATGCAGTGAAGTTCTTCAGATCTTTAATTAAATATAAGGACCTTGAATTGCTGGAGCAAAGTTAAGAATAAACCTTGCTCAACCGATCGATTTTCGGAAGTTGAAAACTTTTCAAAAGCTTTGAATGAGAAATTTGAAAACGACTTTAAAGACTTTTCGCTCACCGTTTAAACATTATCTCTGAAACGGCCTTTTTTAAAGTGATATTGATCTGAAAACACTGATTTAAGTAATGTACAAGGTTGATGATGTTTATCACAAAAACATATATGAGGAAGACTGCAAAAAATTCTAAAGTATCTTCTTTCGGAAGAAAATATAATTATCAGATTAGTGAAATAGTAAAAAAGGAAGTTAAAAAAGTAATTTTCTTCATGTTCGAAACTTAATAAAATTAGGCATGTGCAGATACTCAGAAAACTAAATTGTTTAACGATCTTTTATCATTTTGATAAGAAAGCCGTATCTTTTTAATTCACAATATTTTCTTTTAGGCGATGAAAATTGTCTTGGTTGTCATTCATGAAAAAGAAAATGTTCCGATAAACCTCAGATTTGATTGACAAAAAGAGCGATGGTAGCAATGTTTATGCTGTTGTTAATATTATTACAGGCTGTTGTAGATTAAAATCGATCATATTATAAGTATAAAAAGCAGGCCTTGATATTTGAATTGCAATTATTTTCATTATTTTATTATACAGCTCTTCCGCTATTACGTACATGAGTAGTGCTTTTTTTAAATGTTAACAATAGTAAAGGAAAGCTCGAAATTCATATCTAACCATTAAATAGATTACACCTATATGTGTCCATTTCAACAAAGTTGCTCGTAATGGAAGTGAATGCGCTTCAGTTACACGAGTTTTCGGTTTTGTCCAGGAGGATTTTTAAATATTTCATGTTTTAATTGATTCCGTCATCAATGCGCATTCCCTGTGTGATCTCGGGGTTCAGATCGGTTTCTATTTGAAAATCGCTCTGTGCGATTCATTGCTGATGATAATTAACGTTTTTCACAGTGAATTATTTTTTGCAAAGGAGTTGGGGAACATACAATTGAAATTTATGGTTCAACATTCTTAATGAATCTGAGGTCATTCACGGTTGGAGACCGCTTCAAAGTATATATCTGTACATTTATACTTTTTATCATATAGATAAATTTACGCTTAAAACACAGTCAAAATGAATCTGTTTTTCTTTCATTAATAAAGAGTAATCCTCTTGAAATCCTCGCACTATTTCAAATTTGGAGTCATTATGTTCCCCTGTAGTAATTTTACAATCTGAATTATTGTTTTTTTAAAAATTATTTATCTATTAAGTTAATAGTAACAAAATCAACAACAAATCACGGTACAAAAGCAGAATAAATTCTTAGATGATCAGTCACAAACTCATTAAGTGTATATGAATTTTTCTTCCCCAAATTTGGACTGTTATGACGCCATTCCTCCTTTTACGTCATTTTTTTCTATCCTTGTAATTTTTATTTCGAAAATATTGATTTCACAGATTTGCATTGCGGAAGATAATAATTTATTTTAAACACAGTTACCATTTAATTTGCTTTAACATTAACTAAACCATTATTAAAGACAATCGTTTAAATCTTTAACGTCCCCTTTATTTTCCCCTCTCGATGTATAATTTTAATGAATATTATAGGTTGACCATATTTCCATTGCTCTTTCACATCAGTTGTGACTTGATATATTGACAATTGATGAAAATACATTTCATGGTAAGGCATTTTCTATTGCAATGTCGATCAATATTATTTAATCCTTAAAAATTATCCATCTCTGATTGTATCAATCAATCAAGACGATTTAGTTAATGCCCCGAAAAAAATATTACTTTTAAAAAAATAAATTAATTAAATAATGGCTCAGAGTATTTTTAGATGTTTTCAGATCAGTAGATTTTGATATTTTTATTCACCAGGAAATTCATATGAAAATAATACGTATGAGAGTTAATTTTTTACTTTTTGAGAGTAGGGAGGACGTGAAATATGAGAACGTCATGCACTAACATTTTTTATTTAAGTATTTAAATTTTATTATGTATGAACAATATTCGCGGAAATTGTATACAAATTTTAACTCAAATGTGCTGACTAAAACATTGATATATACAAACCGCGAAAGTTTTCATTCAAGAATTTTTTAATTGACTGTTATTTTAAAAATATAGACAAATTTTTATAGCGAGACTTTTGAGGAATTTTCTTATTAAAATAACTGTCAAAAATCAGACGCTCATTTTAGGAGAGGTTTTTGTTTTTAGGCTCAACAGAAACGCATTTGGGATCATACTTGTTAATTTACCATTGTTGTATTGCGCATTTCACTCTTTGTCAGCATTTGCTTTATAACCGTAGCAACCTTGGTGCCATCGATGATGTTTCAGAAGTTATTTTTATTTTGAAATTCATAAAATTATTTTAACTGCTTTCTATTCTTAATATTACTATTCTGGAATATTTTATTTTATTCTCGCTACAGAAGAAATGTTGCATCTGATTTTGAATATTAATATAAGAAACATTATTATTTTCTAATAAAAGATTGTTTTTAGTAATAAAATTTTTTACATCCATTAAATTACAGTCAAAGTGAGAATACGGATTTAGTTTAATTTATGAATTAATAAGTTCTAAATAATGTGATACCCAAAAGCTGTCATTCAAACTGATCACAAAAACTTTCGATTTCGAATTAGAAATGTTACGGGTTTTACTGACAAAACTATTTTGTTTTTGTTGAATGTGATTGAACCATCGGAAGCAGTTGTTAACGATAAAAGTGGTAATTATTCTCAAATAAATAATTAAAAATTCATTGACTTTCATCGGTTTTTAAAAACAGTTTTCAAAATTGGGTTTTTGCATGGTTGACTGCGGCTTTATTTTCACTCAAGCAAATGATATAAATGTGACCTCTTAAGATCTTAAATAAAAATTCAAAATTTTCAATGGAGCCTTCATTTTGGAGGTCTAGTCACGCAGAACTGTTAGTATTGAATTATTTAATGCCGTACGTAAAAAACATTCAGTTTTTGACAATTATTTTCTTCGACTAAATTCATTAAAATTAATGTCAATATTGGTGGTTCTTAGCTTCCGTAATTGCCACTGTTTTATCCGAAAAATTTTTTTTTAGTCAAAAAGGTTCAATATCTATTTAACCGTGGGAGTATAGGCAAATCTTCTGTTACTTAAAAAACTCACTTTTTTAAGTGACGAACATTTGTTTTGATTTATTAAGTCGTATCGAAAATAAATATCAAAAGAAAAAAAAAATCGATGTACATAACTGGTCGCGATATGCCCGAAACTATGGGCCATATCATAAAACAGAACCCTAAATAGACGAAATTATTCGGTAGAAATATAGTAATGGCCCTGTCTTATCGTTAAACAAAATAATCCTGCACGCACGAAATCCTACCGGAAAAAACAAAACAAATTACTGGGGCAGAACGAACACTTTTCATAAACCTGATATTGCACTTTTGATTCAGTTAAATATATTTAGAAGTACCAATTAAAAGCAGGAATTATATGGTGCCACCAAAGATTTGGTATCCTCAGTGGTTTTCACGTTTGATGGACTTTCTAAAACAAAATGCAGGATTTGAAGAGGATCAAATTTCTTAACGTTTTTAACATTGTAACCTGTAAGATTGAAAGAAAATCTAAAAATTCTCGCATTGAAGAATTTATTTTACAACGTGAGACCGATGAAACCAATTAATGCTCTCTTTTAGCGTTCCAATTTAACTTTGCCCTCTTTTAAAAGTTTATCTTAACTTCCTATTCTTTTATATAAATTTACCATTAGTTTTTTTCAGATGGAGGAGTTTTAAATGATGGCGCTATGAACATTTTCGCTGTGTAATGATTTTTACAGTTATTGCCATAGAAAACGATCACTTTTCCATTCATTCTGAGGCACTTCCGATATTGAACTGTTTCCCAATTGTCAAAAATGATGAACCAAAAAGTTTTTTTTAAATGTTACAGGAAGAAAAATTGAATCTGCGAGATTCTGTAAATATTTTAATCATTATTGATATCTCAGATTTAATATCTGAGAAGATTGTACTTCTTCTTAGTAGTTTTGTAGTTCATGCTTCTTCAAAGCTTCAGTTACCTTGATTTCTGCACGCACCAATGGATGCAGAGGAAAAAATTTCAAAATTTTAATATTATTTAATATTTTATTTATTTGTTTTTATTAGGAACCATTTCGGTTTTTAACGTAATGTAGAATTAATTTTAACTATGTAACGTAAGCTATATAACGGTCTGTTGTTTTGACATTTCTTAATTCTTTCTTTTTAATCGACGGTGTTTTCTTACAGACCATAAATAAAGTTTTTAATTTTGTTGCTTTAATTTCGAATTATATCACTTCTCACAGATATATCCTCTTATAAGGGATACATATTTATCTGTAGCAAAGAACAGTAGTTAATTAATGTTCTAGTTGAAAATAAATTTGATTGCTGAATAAAAAATTTAGTTTTCAAATATTTTCTAGATTTTTACCCCTATTTAACATTTATAATTTTCTTTCGTTATTATTGTTTCAAATTTTGGTAACTGGTTGATTGGTTTTATTGTATGTATTTTTTTAAAATAATCATAGAATACTATACAATTGAGTTATGTAAAATGCATACGAAATCGTTAAATTTGATGGCTGCAGTTGAGAATTAAAAGAGAATGTCAGACTATATATAGGGTAAAAAAATTGTGAGGATTGATGTAATGAAAAAACTATTAGTGTTGATGTGAGATTTGCGATTTTAGAGGGAGAGCCAGAGAGGGAGGGAGGGAGAAAATTCCTTAATTACCAAATGTTGCTTCGTAAATGTTTCACCTTAAATTGAAGAGTATCTTCGTGAATGTTAGCATAACGTAATGGAGTCACTTAAGGCATTAAAATTTCCTGTAATTTGGGACAAGAAAAGTTTAAACGGATGACTTAACATTAAAAAAGTCGCTTTCCTATCTTAAGCTTTGGTTAAAGGGTAAAGGATACGTGGCAAAATTCATAGCTTATTGTAAAAGTTGAGATTTACAACAAAAATGAAAAAAAGGCATGGTATTTAAGAAAATTTTTCAATGTTTACGGATTCGGAAAATGCAGAAGATACACCAATCCTAATTATTTTATTCCTTTGGTTCCTTTATCGTGCATTGATCAGATGAAAACACGGGTTCTTCAATTATAATATTTATTTATTTTTTTGTTGTTGTCTTTACAGATATAAAGTTCGACAAACAGGAGTAATGAGTGGAGGAAGAACAACCATGACGCAATCTCATTCGGTGCATGGAGGTGCCCTCAGCTTTATGTCTTGCACCTCTGGGCGAGAAAGTTCACCTTTAGACGAAAATGATTCTCATCAGACCAGCGAATTCAAAACGGGTTTGTTAAATACATTTAACAGCCTTAAATGTAATCCTCGTATGTTATTTCGCCCTTTGACTTTATTCAAGATGGGTGGCCTGGTTTTCTGTTTACGCTTCCTGCACGGCCCTTTTATTCCAGTTCGAAGCCATGGTTTCAATCGAGATTGAAATTGAACTTCATTGAACTCGTTCGTACGTGAAAAAAATAAATTTTTATATTTATTTTTAACCATCTTTAAGAAAACGAGGAAGGGACCCGTCGCATTTTGGCCAACGCCTAAGAAACTATTTTCACATTATTAAATTGAAGAAACAAAAATGCGTAAGAAACTTATTCTTCCTAAACGAAATGACGCGAAAAAGTGACGTTATATTTAAGTATACGTTGTAACCGAGAAGGGATAACGAACAAATCGATATTTCTTTTTGGTTTAAACAGGATTTTCAAGTCAGATATTATTAGAGCCTAAAAGTTACCTCTTAAGTGGCTCTTTTACCGGCTGCTTCATTGATTCCACAGATAATCCATTTTTTTGCATTAGTTAACTAACGTGTATAGTTATAACCAAGTCTTGTTTGTAAATTTTTCTGTCTTGTTCACCATTTACCTTATGAAGCTTACCCGTAGAGTTGGTATTTTGGTTCAAATACCTAATTATATTTTACAAATATTTCTGGCATTTTAATGCACAGATCCCAAATCGTGTAAGTTCCCCAAAAAGATATGTTGGCAGTGGCAAATGGCTTTTTTTTTATTGAATATTTCATGGGCACATAAAAATTGTAATAGTTTAGAATTATTTTTTAATTTTTTGATGATCTCCACGTTCTTTTAGGTTCTTATGATATTTCACAGCGAAATTTCACGTATTTTTCTGACGGTGTTAATCCCGGATGAATTAAGTCCGCCTCTTGAATTAATTGAGAATATTTCTCTGAGAAGCAGTTAAACTGTATTTGCCTCCATGCGATCTCTTGCGATATAAATCTAGTTAGACCTGTTCTATTTCATTGTTTTAAGGTGTTCTTGTACCTACAACCACGAGGACGACCTAAATCTCTTTCTCCTTGCATTTTAGCCAGTCAGACTGGAATTATTTCCATTTCTTTCCAGGAAAATTGCTCCATATTTTGCGATCTTAATCTTAACGTCGTTAATTAATATGTGATCCAAAATGTTATTCCTTTTGGCCTCGTTTTCATCTGTAGAATCTGCTGTTTTACATTAGTATTTGTTATAGTAGTTCTTTTTCAATCAAATGCTTGATTTTTTAAATTTTAATTTAATTTTTTTGAATTTATTTTGTTTGCGATATTTATATTAAAATCTGGTGGTATTTTTGACTGTTCAAATGTCTCTTAATATATCTATTAATTCGAATATAAAATCATTAAATTAAATATTTTCCCTATCAAACTTTGGTAGATGATTATCCGTCAGTTATAATTAACTAATATTGGTGTTTTGCTTAAATTTAATGGGAATGAATGATTCACCATTAAAATAGTACAGATTTTTATGTTTGAATAGTTTTTTTCCAGTATAAAGTTTTCAGTTATTGAATATATATATATATTATTCTTTTTTACATTCTTCAGAGACAAAAAAAAAAAGATTTCATCCTTTAAGAAATCTTAGGCGCATGTTTCGCCGAAAAGCTCGACATTCAGATATATCAAATGATTCCTATAATGCTGGTACCGCGATGGACAATACAGAGATTAATACAACAACGCCTTTGGAGCAGAGGAGTTGTTCCACCAGCAAATTGGTGGAAGAAAATGTGGCAAGTTTTGTTCTTTTTACTTCCTATATATTTAAAATTTTAGTCACACAACTTATATAGATATTTCTTTGACCTGTTATAGATACAGAATTTGATGAAAAATAACCGGCTTGCTCCAGGACTGAGTCTAAGTCACGACAGTGTATTTACTCCAGACAGAGCCGACAGTGGTCTCAGTTCCTCGGATTTGGAGAACTCTTCTCTATCAATCTCAAACTTTGTACCTCCGCCAATGGTAAATTTATTTTCCACAGTTTTATGATTAACGATCTTCAGAAACTTACGTATTTATGTGAAAGCTTACATTATATTAAATTTATCCAGCTATAATCGATTAAAAAAATTTAATTTTGGTGTGAATTCGATCTATTTTTTATTACCCGCAGCTATGAAAATGTAATAAAACTGATGTTACAAGAATCTCATTTAAATTATCTAAGGTAAATGGGCAAAATTTGAAATGAAATCTATCTGGCAATTTATAAAATTATTTTTTTATTCCGTCATCGTATTATATTTAAATTTTGATTGGAAATTTAACAAATCTACTTTTTTATTCTTCGCTTTTATTCTAAAATTATATTTTTTTCACAGGAATATCCTTTAAAGTCACATAGTTCTTGCAGTGAGAGTTCACTGCTTAGTATGGATAGTTCTGAAGCTGAATTAAGCCCAACAGTAATAAAATCTGATTTGGATTTGGGCGTTACAACATACAAGCTCAGTCACAATGCTGCAAAACATAAAATGGCTGTGAAACCTAGAAGAAATCATGGGGTTCCTCGAAGCAAACGGAGAACAATGGTTTGTTTTTAAATGATATTTATAAAAATATATGAAAAATATTCAATGAGGAAAAAAAAGAAAAATTCATTTCCAGTGCATCAACAATTGATACATTGGAATGATAACATGAATTTTGGAAGAAAAAATGGTCACAAACTGGTTATGAAATGCTTTATGAAGGTCACAAAAAACTTTAAATAAAATAGAAAAAAACAACGGTGATATGTATTCGTTTTTTATAAAGAGTAAATTTAATGTATAAGCCAGAAAACAAAAAACGGAGAAATGTAATTAAAAAATTTATAAATTTTTCAGACTTCCAAATCGCCTTTACCATCCACTCCGGAGGTGAATGAGGAGGTAGCCAACAACAAGGGTCTTTCGTCAAATGCAGGCGATTTATTCAGAGACATTTCTGTATCAAGTACATCTCCACCTCCTGAAATTACTTGTGAAACATCTGAATCCAATAATGATTGTATTTCAAAACTCGAAGCGAAGATCGATGAATCTGATTTTATGTTATCGCCTAAGATGACTAAAAGCAAGTCAAATGCCGAACAAAAGCAGCCGCAATTAGTTACTTTAATGAAAGATCGGGAAACACTTTCGCGGAATAAGGAATCAGAAAATAATTCGAACTTAAAGAAGCCTTGTGAGGAATCTGAAAACGTCAAAGAAGATGACTGGGGAGAGAAAGATGATGAAATAATTTCGAGAAAGGATGAATCATTCTTCGGTAGGCTGCTTTCCCGAAGAAGCGACAAGAAGAAAAAGAATAATTCGGATCCCAATAAAACCTTCGCGAATGAAGAATGTTTCAATGAAGAAAATTTAGTTTTCCAACTCGGGAAAAGCATTTCTCCTACTAGGATAAGTCACGAATCATTCAAAAGCAGTTTTGGCGGGCGAAACGTCAATCGGCGTCAACGTGTGGAACCAATTGAAATTCCATCTAGTCCTTCACTGTTGAAGAAGAGCGAATTAGAGGATATCGGACATAATGTTAGAGATAACAGCAATCGTATGAAGATATCCTATAGCATGTCGCCGCCGAAGAGCGTGCTTCCAAGCACGATTATTTCTAGATCGAGCTCTCCTCCAAAGGTTATATGGCCGGAACATTTTTCCCACCAAAATAATCAGTATAATTCTTGCATAAATTTTGAAAAAGTTAAAACGAATGATCCTCATATGTTATCCGGGTATACAGCCGTTAAAAAAGACATCGGAGAATTCCCAGTTTCCAACCAAGGAGATTCATTTGCGAAGATCCGCCACGATCCAATTCCTATTTTCGCAAAAACCAAAGAAACGCAAAAAATAATTGCGGATGAGGTAGAGAATAAATTTAAAATGTTACATTCGCTGAGCGTAGAACATGTATCAAAAAACAGCGAAAATGAATCAGAATTAATCAAAGATGATTTGTCAAAGATAGTTTGTCTGGAAAAAGAAAATGAATTAGATGATTTCAAAATTAAGAAGTCTCCCAGGGATGACAGCTCGGCCAAAAATCATTCATCCTGTTCAGTGCTTGAAGTAGAAAAGATGAATGGGATTTTCAAAAGGGAAGATGAAAAACTGAAATTCGGGAAAATCAGCGTTAAATCCAGTTCATTTGATTCTCTTGAAAAGTCTGATGTTAATTTGAGCGAAAATTTAGTTTCTTCGAGATTGGGGCCAACAGATTTGTTTTCTTTGCCGGAAGTGTTGATAACGCACGAAGAACCTCCTTACGTTAACCTCAAAAATATACTACCCGTATTAAGTAGCTATGAAAAGATTCATCACGGCTACGAAAATGTCCAGGTTATTGAATTGGTGAAAAAAGAGAAAGATGCGAAGACAATTAATGCATCCGAAAATAGTAAAGCAGTAGAAAAATCACATAGAGCGGATACGGAAATTGCTGGAATTACTGCTGAGTCGCTAGGGGAGAAAAGAATCTCGAAACAGTTGCAACACGATAGATCAAAATCAATTAGAAGAGATGTTTTGGATGGCACTCCAGAATTCATGAAAGTTCAGCTAAACAAAGTAGAACCGCGAAGTGATATGAAAGTAGATGACAAGAGCAAATTCGAGATTTCACAAGAGAAAACTGAGAACAATCAGCCTAAGATGAAATCTACTCTAATAGAAAGGCGGAAATCCGAACTGATGCTGACAAATGAATTGGAGGAAAAGGACTGGAAGCCGAAAATAAAGATGCTGAAAAAGCAGACAAGTTTCTCGGAGAGCGGGTGCTCAAAAAGGTCGGCAACAGAAATGGACCTAGAAAAAAACGGAATAAATGAAAATTTACCACCGCGACAGGAAGCGGTTGCTAATGAGAAGACTGAAACAAAGGAAGAACTCAGTGAAGTAGTTTTTAGGAAAAAACTCAGTCCCACAACAAACGGAAGCGATGAGCAACCTGAGCTGATGAAGGTTTTTGCGAGAAGATCTCTCAAAGTAAGGGAAAGCGAGGAAATAATGGAGGAAATGAGAAGGTCGCGAGACAGTGACAAAGAAAACGAAAATTTCGAATCGCCCAAGGAGGAGCGAAAAAAACTCATTAAAACGGACTCCGACGAAAAAAAGCAGGTCGATTGGCCGGAAAATGATACGAACGTGAAAGAGAAGAGTCCGGAAGAAATTCTGATACAGGTCACTTCATTGAAACCGGAAGCTATGATCAGGAAATGTGTCTTTCAAAAATATGGAAGGATTAGCAGCGTCGAAAATGGTAAAGGAACGAAGTTAGGGCAACAGGAAAAAATCGAAAACGCGTCGAATGGCGTCTCGCAAACGGAAAGCAAGGGAAAAATTAGGAAGGATCATGCGATACTCGAGGAGAGCAAGCTAAACAAGATGAAAGAGGTGAAGGCGAACGATGGGGTGCACTTTGAGCGTGTAAAAGACGCAAACTCGACCGCCGAAGAATGCGAAGAGACCGGATTTAAGAGGATTCAGCAGAGGAAGGCTGAATGGGAAAGAAGAGTTCAGCAAGCGGCCAAATGAGGGGTCACTACCTTCAGCAAAAGTGGTTAATGTTTGGCTTTTCTCTCATGTTTCCCTCAGCTTAGCATCAGTTTTTTTATTGGGCGTTATCGAATTTCGTTTTACTGCCGCAAAAGTCAGAATTTTTGCCTTTTTTAATGATGGCTTTAAAAAATTCTTATTAGATAAAATTTTAATAATATTTTTACTTGAAAACAAGTTATATTTTAAACAGTACCGTAAATGAGGAAAATTGCCGAAAAATAAGTTTCTATTTTCCGGCGTATTCGGCAACTAAAAAAATTTTAATTAAATAAAAAGATTTTTTTATTAAATATTAATATCACATATTTGCCTAAATACGTATATTCTTTCATACTTGATCTTGTACTTTAGAAAATTACGAATGGGAAGTTATATGAGATATCAGCGAGAACGGCCAACATTAACTCATTTTGGACGAGACTTTGACGTCTGTTTGATTTTATCTTTTCAAATTAAAAAAAAAAAAATCTCAATCCACCCTTCTCCTTCATTCAGACGCAAATACGTTTGACGAAATATATGACTTGAGAATTGTATGTAGTATAGGATGATACATAATTTACGGCTAATGTTTTTTTTAAAACAGCAAACAGCAAAAGTTGTTTTGAAAAGATTTCAACTCATCATAAAATGCTCGGACAAAAACAATTCAGTGCCTTCGATTTGTGCTCACTTCCCCAATGTTTTTACATTTAAATTTTATTCTCATTTTGAATGCACTTTTAATCATTTAATAAATATTATATTTGAAATAATGCATAGTGAAAAAGAAATATTATTATCGTGCCTTATATACAGAGAAAAATGCGGAGTTTTCCAATTTTTCTTTTTTTAAATCGTGAAAATATCAAAAATTTAGGCATAGCCAACATTTGTAATTTCTTTTATTTTTTCAAAATTTAATTATGTAATTTTTTTTAAATCGCGAGAATTATGGAATGAGAAAAATTCTTTAATCGTCAGGTTCATCTTTTTGCATGTCAGTGCGGGAGATTCTGACGCAGTGAAAACCTTCGGTGAATCATTGTACTTAAAAAACAAATCCGATGATTGGCCGAAAATTTTCTATCAAAATAATTAGCGTTTCAATTTTTTCAAATCCTTCGGGATATTTGAAAACATTTTACCTTTTTTGCGGTCATTCCATTTATTTGAACGGATTTGTATTCATTTTATAGTTTTCAAATTATTTCTCACTTTCTGGGTGGACAGTGTGCTGCAGGTTTTTTATTATACATATATATATATATATATATATACACTTTATATTTATGTATATATATATATAAAAAATTTATATTTTTTGCTAGTCTATATGCTTTAACAACATATCATAAGGTATTTCAATTAAATTAAAAGTTTTCTTTTGTTACATAGATATTTTTGGTTATAAATGTTGTATTTCTGTATACATGAATTCCTTGAAATGTTTTATATTTAATTTATAATTATTCATCGGGAAATGGTTTTTACTTTAGTTGAATCGAATATATATATTATATTATATAAATATATATATATTATTATTTTTAAATAACGTAACACTTGCCTAACCCAGATGATTAACATTTTTTAATGATAATTTCAAATCCTTTTTTTTTAAATTTCACTCCAATTCTCATAAAATCGATATGAACGTTTCATAAAAGCAAAAAATAAAAAAAAATTTTATATTGAATATATAAGTATTACATATATGGATATATTTAAAAAAAAATATTTTTATTTTGTATTCTTCCTTCTTTGTACTTAATTATTTGCTTCCAATGAATTGCGTGTATGTAATTTAAATATTTAAGAATTTTTTTACAATCAATTTGATTAATTCAAAAAAATTTCAGTTTTTAAATTTTGTTTTTTTGTGCGACGGAAGTGAGATGGACTAAAGCTCACAACTTTGTAGAAGTTTCTGCTTAGTCCGTTTGTAGAAAATGGACCAAACTATACATATGGTTGTGGCGAAATGTTAATAATATGAAATGTTGGATGTGATGTTTACACATAATAAAAGTAGAAAATTGTACTTTTTTATGTTGGACCGGGGCTTTTCGTTTGAACATTTGAATGAGACATGACGATGAGTTTTTAAAATTAGAGTGGTTAAAATATCTTTTGTCTTTTTTTCCGTTAATATGTTAAATTACAAGATCATGTGAAAAATACTCTCATATTATTTACATTAACAAGAACTAGAAACTATTTTTAGTCAAACGCCGATTTTTTTTCAACCAACCATAAAAAGTCAAGCAGTTGCCATTCGTCGGCAAAGATCACTCGAGATTTTTGCAATATTTCAATATAACGATTGTTAACCTGCGAATTTCTGACATTTCACTTTATTTTAGAATGAAATCGATTTTCGGATAAATGTCTCTTTTTTGCCTTTCCCGAATCACCTCATTTTCGGTGAAATGCTTCTTCTTAGTCTTTTAAGCAATAACATGCCAGTCCCAAGGGCCCTTTTGTTGGTCTTTGAACTTTATGTTTATCCGACCTTTGCGTCTCAACTTTCGCTTCGGTTTCCTCCTCTGCTCCATATTCCTTCCTTATATTCTGGAAAAATTAAGAGTGAAAATTTTATCTGGGCTAAGCAATCAATGGAAAGTAAATTATTAACTTTCTATTCAAGGGAACGTCATTTTGGTTTATGTAATTTAAAATATTGCTTTTATACCTTAAAAAATTGTTTATGAGAATCATTGCTTTCCGCATCTAGCTAATTCCTAACCTGATCTAAGTATTCCCTACCCTGAATAGATGATTGAATTAAAATGTAGTGAATTATTTTCTATTTCAATCCCTAAAACTGATAACTGTTTGACACTGATCTTTACAATTTGAAAAATTGAAGTTAACTACAGCTGTGAGATTATTAATGTTGTATGGTATTATTTTCAATAATTACTGTAACGGTGCATCACGCATTTACAATAATTATTATACGATTTCGCTTTTTTTTATACTGTTTTATTTCAAAAACTGATGTTTTACGTTCAGGATTGCCGACGAAGACTTACTTTTATGACATTCAGTAGCGGTGGCAATTCCCATCCCCTGGCTTTTGCTAAATCAAGAGCATCCTGGCAGTATTTCATTATTTCGTCCTTTTCCGATGATTTTCCCTCTCGATAAATGTTTTCGCGTTTCCTCTCTTCTTCCAGGTAAGCATTTTTTTCCCTAATTTGTTTGGCCAAATCTTTTATATGTTTTTCCTTGGCTTCTTTCGCCCTTTCCTCCTGTGCTTCTTTCCATGATTTGTCAATTTCCATCATTCGATACATTTGCAGTACACTCCATTTAAAGGCTTCTTTTTCGATATGTGACGATGACTCTCTCTTTTTCTTCTGCTCTATTGCCCATTGTCTGAGTTGAGCTTTGAGCTGTTTCTTGTGCTCTTCTTCGTCTTCCTGTCTTTTAATATCCGCTTCTTCTTTTTCGCGAATGGCTTTTTGCAAAAGATCTTTCTTGACTGTCTCTTTTGGCATTTTATTACAAAGATAATCGGCCAATTTTTTTCTAGTTTCAAGGGTGTCTTTCAATATACTTTTCTCTTTTTTCAGTCTTTCCTCCTCAAATTTATCAGCATATTTGAGATAAATATTCCTTATTTCTTCTTCTTCCTTGGCCTCTTCCTCTTCAATTTTCTTCAAAAATTCCACTTTGTGAACATTCTTTTTGATGCTCATCATAGTCATTTTTTTACACTCAATGTTTCGTTTTTCTTCGCATTTCCGTAATTTTTCGTCTGCCTCTCTCATTTTTATTTTGTCCTCTATTAATTTTTTCTTTTCCATTTCTTTCACGAATTTCTTGGCATTAGTCTCGGATCTAAATTAAAATCACGAGTGAATCAATGAGTCATATTTTGGATTTTGTTATCAATTATTATGAAAAGATGAATTAGAAAGTACTATAGGTAATACGAATGTTGAACTTCGATCGACAATATGATTAGATTAAATTTTTTTCAAGAAACTTTTCATAAATTTCATACTGACAAATTTCTTTTCATGGAGATAATCTCTCAGAGATATCTCTTTTTCTTTAAAGAAATCATTTCTGCAGAGAATTTTATTCATAATAGAATCATCTCTCTCTATAATTCAACTAAGAGGGATTTTTCACTGAAAATAGTGCTTTTATTAAACTAGAAGCTTTAAAGCCAAGATTTACTTAATTAAAATATCAAAATGTGTCAGTTTGATGATATTCTTCCATAAGTTTTCAATTGTCGTAAAAATTGACATATTGTACTTTAGGACAAAACTTAACTGTTCATCGAAAATTTTTTTAACTATGTTCTTGTTTTCTTTTGCTTTCCTCAACAATTCTTCCTGCTCTTGCTTATATTTTTCAACGTCCTTTAAGATGCTGTCATTGTATAATCTTATTTCTTTCCTTTCTTCGGCTTTCTGAGCATTTTTAAGTTCTATCTGCTTTTCCCAAGCTTTTATGGTCTAAAAAATCATACATAGAATTATTCTAAAAATGAAATTCAAAATGATTTACAAAAATCAAGGTTTTCCATTTTATTACGAAATTAAAATCGGTGACCCTTATTTTCCAGCCAACTTATTGGAATCATGTACTTCATAAAATATCACATTTATATTGTCCGTTATAAAAATTTTAACAAAATCTTTAAAATAGCCAAGGTAAAAAAAAATTGATGATAAAAGTTATGCCTTTCAATCTTAAAATATATTGCGAGAATTAATTTGTATTTCAGTATTAATTTTAATAACTTACTGCTCCTTGCATCAATGCCGAAATGACTGCTTTGGTATGATCTCGTTCATCAAATAACTTTTTCTTTGCTTCTGCCAAAATAATTGCCTTTTCCTTTTTGCGCTCTTCCAATATTCTTTCATATGCGTCAATTCTGTCCTGCTTCAACTTATCTCTTTTTTCCGTTCTTCTTTGCTCGCTTTGTGTTTTAATGCTCTAAAATAATGCAAAATATCTGACAAGAATGTGTTCCTTTCTATTGCGGTCACAAGACTCAGTAAACGGAAAATTTCATATTGAAAAATTCCACTTACCGCAAGTGTATTTTGCCAGTTCTTGGTCATATTCATAGAAAATTCCTTTTTATTCTTTTCTTTCGTAATCAACATCTCAGCGATTTGTTTCTCCCTTTCCAATTTATGCAAATAATCATTGACTCGATACCATTCCGAATCATTTAACAATATAACTTCACGAGGTCTTGGTCCATAAATGCAATGATTAGGAATATATGTTTCTTCAATGAAGAAATATTTCATTTTGAATATATTATTTTCCCGGATGAATTCAGAAATTATTGAAAATTTCGTTAATTTCTACAAATTTAAATGCTAATAAAGGTAGATTCTGTTTCTGTTATGGTTTTTAGCGGTTTTGCGTTGTTGCCGGAAACAAATTTTTCTTTTCACACTGTTGACACGATCGCATCAAAAGAAAGGCGAAAGCGGGTGTCGCTATCCTTAACGATTTATTCAGTATTAATAAATAAAAGTAGTTTTCTAAAACAATTAAAATTTATTTTAGATTTTATATTATTCATATATACATATATGTACAAGTTTTAAAACAACATTTTAGAAATTTCTTTCAAATTAAGTTGTTTTGTAACAACTTTTTTTTGTATTAATGTTAATTCGTGATAAAAAAAATACTTTATAATGGGCAAAATCGTTATTTATAAGGCTGTGAAATTTAAAAAAAAATTTATTCGCATTGAATAAGATTTTCTAAGAATAAATTTAATTATAAATATAAGTTATAAACGGAAGAAAAAATTTCAAATGTCAACATTTATGCTTTTATGAAGTCATTATTTATATTTTGTTACAACTTTTTCATTAGTACAAAATATATTTTAATTATAGACCATATTCGACACCCTATTTTTCATATGTATGAAGATCAGGAAGTACATGATAATCTATAGATAAAGAGCTTTAGACTTCTTTGCGTGATCTTTATGGAAGAGAAAAAAAATATAAATCTGTAAAGAATTTATAATATATATAAATAAATTAAATGAAAATAATAAATGATAATCACTTGATTTTTTTAAAACACTGATGAAGATCAAGTATGAAATTGCCTAAGCCTAATCTGAATAATATTCCATTTATAATGTATTTTGCCAGGCTTTTTTTTATCGGAAATACTTGACATAGAAAAGGGAAATTTAAGGATTACTAAGCCAAAGAAATGTTACTTTTTTTCATATACAAAACAATGATATCAAATTCTTCATCAAAAAATTTGTTTTGAGCATAAAATCTTTTTAATTTTTCAAAAAGTTTTAAAGGAAAATAAATTCATTTCCGAAAATGATAACTAAAACGTAAATAAAATCGAAATAAAATTTACAATTTTCGATTAAAATATAAGTTATTATTTATATTTGAAAAAAATTAATTTTATACATACGCGCGCACTTACACATACATGCATTCACACGCGCGCGCGAACACACACACACACACACACACACACACACACACGCACGCACACACGCACGCACGCACATACACATACACACACGCACGCACGCACATACAACATACATGTATATATATATATATATATATATAATATATTTTCTTACATTTAATCTTACTTCTTATGAATATAAATTATGAGAAAAAAATTTCAAGACGTGGTACAACGTAATAGTAATAATTTTATCAAATTAACATCATTTTTGCATAAATAGTACTAATTTGATAAAAAGAAAAACAAAGAAATTGCAAGTTTATTGTATAAAAACAAAAAAATATGTTTTCACCTCTCATTGGATGTTAAAATTTATTATTCAGCATACAAAGATTATAAAGTTGCTATTATCTCAAATGACACGTGACATGTGTCAATAAAAGTAATTCCCAAAAATCGCAAATTATCTCTATGGGTTTCCTTTTTTTATTTTCAAAATTATGAATTACTGATATTGCACGCAGTATGTTAAATATTATTGGCAGTTTTACTATTAATTTAAAAATTCATTAAATTAAATATATTCGTCCTTCGATTTTATAATATTTAATTATAATAGCATCTCAATATAAAATATTTAATTATTCCGAAAACAACAGCTCAAATAGGTTAAAATGCAATTAAAATCAGGGTTTGTATCTAAATTTTTTTAATGATTCGAAATCTAAATACCGATGGAAGTGTGTCAATCTTAATATTTAATTTATAAAATTAGTATAAAATTAATTCTTTTTAATTTATTGAATTAGATGATGAATAAGGCCCTGCAATTTTAATAAGAATCATAAACGTGTAAATAACTTTTAAATGCTTTGACAATAGGAAATATGAAAAAGCAAAATAAAAACTGTCAACAAATCGAAGGATGAAAAAGTAACTCAACAAATTTATGTCATGAATTAATTCATTTTTTTTCCCAATCACACAATAATATATAAATTGTAATAAGGGTGATGTTCAGGATGTTTTTTTGCCTAAATTCATTCTTGATTTCACAAGCGTAAACAATAATTGATAAAAAATCTTTTTTATTAGTATTTTCTCTTTCCTTTGAGGAGTAGTTCTTCAAGATAGTTTTGACATATAAATTTAATAGATTGTAATATTTCACTTAAAACTATCTTCATTTTCACTTCATTCTTCGTGCTTTCTTATTCTGTCACGAAGAAAAGTTTGAAAACATCCATTGTTCTGTCACATGTTTTCTGGGAGCGATACTTTGGCAAAATCAGCGGGAAAACTATTTTTTCCTAACAACTCAAAAAACTAAAAATCGTAAATATATTATACGGAAGAATAAAAGTGTATAGATAGCCATTGTATTTAAAAAACTGCAATATACTCATTTATACCAGTAAACAAATCAAATTATTAAATAATTTTTATTTTGAAAAATATTATTTAATTATAATTTTTTTACTTTACGACAATTATTTTTTTATTGGAAAAACTTCAGATGCCTATTTATCAATAAAAATTTTTTCAACAATAATAATTATACATGGCAGAGTGCCTGTAAAATAATAACGAAAGTAATTTCTTATTTCTTATGAACTTCATTTTGAATAAGTTGCATATAAAATAAATGCAAAAAATGTTTCCATGTTAGTTGAAGTTAATCAAGAATATGAATCAAACTCGATTCGAATATATAATATTCATAGCATTTAAAATTGAGTCATATTCAATTTTTCGATCATTTATAGTGTGATATTTAATACAATAAAATAAGAAAAAATTAAGAAATTGAAATAAAACTGTAATAAAACGAATGAGTATACTTAATATATAATGTTAATGAAAAACGAAGTAGAAATATTTTTTTACAGCACCGAGTTTCCAATTATACATAATTCATTTCATATGAAAACTTTATTTATAATTGTATAATTAACTATCATAGGTATATCGATCAAATAATCTGATCTAGCGATAGTAAAAAAGTCTTTGAAAACATTTCAACTAGAAATATTTTTTTTAATTTCTAAAGCCTTCTGCCTTAGTAAAACAATGCTTTTGTACAACTTTATGGCTGGACCAAGCTTAAAACCTAATATTTGCACCAAATCATTTTGAGAGAGCATAAGCAAAGCCTCTCCGTCAATTTGATGTTCGGAAAATAGTTTACCCTTCTCGGCGGAATTATTTATATTTTCAACGAAGACAGCAACTTGGTTAGGAGTCCAGATTAATGGATTTGACCCGATTGACGCAACTGTTTCTGTGATATCCCAGCTGTTTTTTGACCATAGGGGAGGTTCATTCTCCGACCCGGCATCCAAATTTTCCTCCGCGCAGCTATTCGATCGACCTTTTTTCTTCAAAGTCGCTGGCGGTAAATCTCTGGAATTGTAATTCAAAGGCTTAAGTCATAGAGGCCACAAAATTTGGAAAGAATGCACCGGTATTAGAAATCAAATAATATCAAAAAAATAATTTTTTCTTAGATCACTGACCAAAAATATGAATCTATAAGCTTTAAATCTTCGAAAAGTTCTACTCCCATTTTCACCTTGTGAAAATATCTAGTGGAATTTAATTCTACCGAACGATTTCATCTGCCAATAGTTAAGTGCTGGTTTAGGCAAAAGATATTTTCATAAGAAACGATTGTATAAGAATATAATTTGCGAGATATTATGAATGACAAAATGCGCATGAATTAGAAAAATAAGATATGTGAAAAGATGGAAATTCTGATTTAATTAAAAAAAAACCATGAGAAAACTTCCAGAAATGCAAATGACATCATTTTAATAAAAATATTAACGAATTATTATCATTTCAAAAATAAAGAATAACTTGACTTTATTTTATTTAAAAACTATATCAAGTTAGGAAGCTTTTAATTACATTTCGGAAATTTAAAAAAGCTTTGACGAGCTACAATTTAATTATTTTTAATCTTCAACTTACATTTTTCGTTTTCTTCCTCTTAATTCTGGTTTCGCCACTGGCGAAGTCGGAACGTCATTTTCTAATTTGATTTTACGCGAAATTCCAGGTCTTGGTTTAGTTCTGAAATGAAGATTAATGGAGCATAAATAATAATTTTCATAAATCCTCCTTTTATTAATATAGCACGTAAAGAATTTATCTTTATATTATATTCTGCACTAATGATAATTATGTTTCTTTTTGAATAATTATCAAAAAATATTCATAGGTGCAATTGGATTTCCTGCCATAATTCCATGGTTTTAAATTAGGTTTGAGATACAACGTGAAGTAAAAATTTTATTATTTAAATTTCACATTGCAACTGTTCTTATTTTTACCTATCAAGCTGCAGTCTCTAACTATGATACTACGATTTTATTATCTAAATGCTTAACTTAATATAACAATAATATACAAGTTACAAATATTTTATATAATTATTTAATGACTTACCCCTTGGACGACGAAGTTTCCTTCACTTCGTAATACTCCCGCTTAGAACAAAACCGATCGGGAATATGATCATCTCTTAAATAATTCATTGATGAATATGGACATGACAATACTATATGATGAACTGGATGTTTACCTTTAACGTGACCAATGCCACGGCATCCAGGAGTCGGACAGACATTTGTATTTTTTATATCTTCTTCGGCTGAAAATAAATGAGTAATTAACGTGATAGTTTGCTGCTGATGAAATATTTGACAGATACCGAAATGAAATTTTCCCTACAAGGTGGAGGTTCCAGTGGGTGACCGGTTTTGTGACACCAACCGGCCGGATGGATATCTGGACTGTCGTCATCTACCCAATACGCATATTGATCTGGCCAACCGTCAAATTTTATTTTGATTTGTTGACCGACAACGTCGATAACAGTCGCGACTCTTATTAATATGGGATTCCGTTTGTCGACGCATTCCAACTTCATGCCACGACGGAAATCGGTGGTTAAGCGAGGCTTAAATGCACGGGCAGGCGCTGGAAGGCTTTTTGTATCTCGGAGGTAAACATCCCACGAAAATGTAGACGGAGATTTGTAATCTGAAACATTAATCATAAAACATTTTTTATCATTTTCCTTTTGTTGTAATCAAAAAATTTCAAGTTTCATTAAATTTGTAGTTACCATTTGGAGGAGTTAACTGATGACCATTTTCTTTGCACCAACCAACGGGATGAATGTAGGGCGATGTGCAATCCACCCAATAATCGTAGATATCATCCCAGCTATCAAAATGAACTAGAATTCTGTTGTCGAGGACGTCGGCTATTGTCGCCACACACACCAACGAAGAATTCTTTTTGTCCACTGCTTCTAATTTCATTCCAGTTCGAAATCCACTAGGAATTATCGTCTTTTCTTGGTTATTAACGAAACAACTTTTAGGTGCAGCCACTGTTCTTGTCATACGGAGATAATTACCCCAGTTGAAATTCTTTTCGGCATAACCTTTGGGAGCACTCAACTTGTGATTTGTTCTTTCGCACCATCCGGCGTGGAAAATGTCGCTTGAATTGGCATTCACCCAGAAATCGTGACAATCGGGATAACCATCAAAATGCAATTTTATCCGGTAACCTCTGACTGCTGACACGGTGAGAACGCAAAAGAGTGACGGGTGAATTGGATCTATTCCCTCTAACTTCATACCGATTTTGAAATTATTTTTCGTCGTTGGAAAGGGATCTTTGAAAAGCGTGTAAGGAGCACTTTTAGCTTTTAGCATAGTTAAATATCTTGCCCAGGAAAAAGTACCCCTGGAACCGGATCTTAACCTCTCCGGATTCCCTGAAGTGCCAGAACCACTTTCAAAGTCCGAGTCCCCCGTGTTTGTCTTCATGAGTTCCCTTTCCATCCTCAACATCTTGATTTTTTCTTCAATGGTAATTTTCGCCTCGTGCAATCCCAGCTTCTCCAGTTTGGCTCTTTGCTGCAGTAGCAAATTTTTTTGCTGTTTCAGTTTCATTTTCCTTTCTTGCTTCTGCATCAATTTCTTCACAAACTGGGCTTTTTCTTCGGCGTACGCTTTGTTGCAAGCCATGCTGCAAAACCTAGAGCTCACGAATTCGCAACCCATTCCGTAAGTGCCGCACGAATAGCAACACAGTATCTCGTCCGAATTATTTGCATTTTTTACTTTTTTTTGCTTATTCTCGGATTTTTCGGCATCGGATACTACCGAACTTTTGGAGGAAATTTTCCCCTCTTCATCGTCTTCTTCAATTATCTCTATCAATCCGAATTCGTTTAATTTAAACTTTAGATCACTTAACGGCAAAGACCCAATGTTGTCCAGCCAGTCTAAAGATTTGGTTAGGTCAAAACTATCAGTTTCATGGGATTCTCTCACATTCTGTATATTTTCCTTTTCCGCTTCCGAGGATTCTATTAGTGGAGAATTATTCACGTGTTCGTCTTCTTCATTAAATTCCGGCAAATTTGTTTTTTCTGCATTATCTATATCTAATTTAATATCGCATTTTGCTTCATCTGGAATTTCTGCTTTACTACTGGATTCTCCCTTGAATTCCTCTAAATCTTCTATTTCGTCTTTTACTTTAATATCAGTTTCTTGGCTGTTTCCTTCATTATCTTTAAATGAAATTCGAACGGTATCGTCTTTAACTTCCAGTTCTTGTTTTCGCCGATGCCTAATTATAGGGGTATCTATTTTCACTTTACGCTCCTCTGAAGCTTGTGCAATCGTTTTCTCAACGTGCTCATCGCTTTGCTTTACAGATTCTGATTTTGGTTCGATTACTTTTTCTGACAAAGTATTCGATTTAACAGTTTCGATTCCGCTATCATACAATAAAGAAACCATACGCGGTTTCGTTACCTTTTCAGAAATAATCTGACCATTTGAAATCTGGAAATTTGTCACAGATCCTGATGGATTTGCAGACACCATTTGACCTAAACTGGTGGCTTGCAATCGACCAGACAATTCTTCTACTTTTTTCACTTTTAGAGGTACAATTACTTGGTTCTGAACATTTCTATAATTGCTTACATTTGAATTTAACGGAATAATATACTTTCCAGATTTGGACTTCTGAACTGTATGTTCTTGCGATACTTCAGATTTTGAAAGTGTAACAATATCTGGACAATTTGATTCTTCTTTAGGCATCACTGTCGACTTTGCGGTGGCTGTCTGGATATTTGACGTTGAGGGTTGTACTCGATTGACGGAGATACCCTCCTGCTTAGAATTAGTTGCTGATGCGGTAAAATTTCCCGACTCAACCAGCGTTATTGTTGGCTTGTTCTGCAAGGTTCCTTCGGTGGTTAAGACAACTTGCACACGCTTAGTCTGAGATGTCGGGATTTGTGTGTAAACTATACTTGGAGATAATGGCTTTGAAGATTTTGACACAATATACGTTGATGTTGAATTGACTGGTGTTGAACTAGAACTAGAAACTAACACCAGATTCTGTTCAGATTGGCTTTGCGTTTCCATAGGTCCATCAAAATTTTTTTTATTTTTTATAATCGCTCCTATATATTTCAAATTTTTAGGATCTAAGAGTGATACTTGATTACCCACAGTGTTCAGTGAGTTTCCAAGAGTAATTATTTGCTTTTTGTGAGATCCTGAACCCATAACCATTGCAGCAGGTACGGAACGTATAACTCCTGCAGAGTTAGCAACTACAATGGTTTGATTGTTTTTACTTGTTGAATTCATTGAATTTGATTGCTTATTTAATAAACTTCTGCTTGAGTTTTGATGCAGGAATGATGAACTATATGTTGATGATGGTGAAACAGATGTAACTATAACAGGAGTTGCTCTTTGTATTCCCACATTTGATGATGGGAGTACTTTAACTGTATTAACATTTCCCTGATGAGATGATGTGGGAATGTACAATAATGGAGTCATGCTTGGATATTTCACAGCAAGAGGAACTGTCCTTATGCCTGATGAATTATTTCCACAATCACCTCCACTAGAAGAGTTCATATTTCTCCTAAAACAAAAATTAAGTTTAAATAGTTTAATTCAAAAATTGCTTCTATTTTTCTTCAAATTTAAATGATTTTTAAATTTAATTCCAGAACTACATACAAAATACAGTGTTGAATGAATTTTAAAAATTTAACATTTTAGAATCAAAAATAAGCAAAAGCTAGATCATTAAAAAAATTTGCTGTAAATTTACAGCTTATAGTAAATTATAAATCATACATTATTTTTCAATCTTGAGGTTTAACTGAATATTTGTAAAATGAAAATTTTAACTAGCCTTTCAAAATTTTCGGTAACAAGAGTTTATTTCACTTGCTTTAAAAAACATTAAAATAATGAATTAAATAACTGAAACAAATTTTTCTTCTCAAATGAGAAGATATAACAGTTATTTTAAATGTTCAAAAACAATTTTTTTCAATAAATATCTGTATCATATGAAAGCAATAAAAAAAAATTGACTTAATAGTAAAAGTTGAAAAATTGTTTCACAAGAAGTATGTTTAGGAACTATTTACTGAATTGCACTGTTATATGCAATTCTGGCTAGATAAGATAATGCATACCACAATCACATCAATCAAAGATTAAAATAAGGTGTATCCTATTTAGTTTTTTAAGTAACAAAAACTTTTTGTATACTGAATTCAATTCAGTATGGTATTGGTCATATTAATATGACCGTAGTACATTTTTTCCGTAGCTAAGTTATTGATAAACAATTCAAAGGATACTTAAAAAAAAAGCGTTATAACATTAAAATGGGCACGGCTTCTTCCTTAATAAAGCGGATATCATTTTTAAACATATTGTTTGAGTGGTTCTTTATAGGTATCTTACTTATAAAGGACTTAATTCGGATTTCCTGTGAAAAATCAGAGCGAAAAACAAAAACATCGCTCCAAGGTCGTAAACCTATAAAAAATCGTGTTCGACTAAAAATAATTACGAAACTAAGTGTGAAAGTTTAAGTCGGGCAATATGTGTCGGTATTTTACTATGCTACATGGCAAGCTGATTCCATATAAGATGAAAAAATCTCTTTCGAAGCTTTGGAGCCAAGTATCGAGTTCTCATAAGTCTTGAAGATACGCCACAGAAAATGACGGCAAGAATTGGAACTATTCGGTACATAAAGAGGATGTGATTTAAAATTTAAAACTAGTAAATGCATTTTAGAAAAAGGGAAATAGCCAAGCTTGTTGAACGTTAAAAACTCGGCGATTCGTTAGTGAAACTTTTAAGGTCACTTGGCATAACTTAATTCAAAAATAACGTCACTAAACTTCTCCTTTTCCAACTTGTTATGATAGATGTCGGTTAGCCATTCAAAGACAAATTTAACTTACTCTGTTTCGGAAATAATTGTCCCAAGGTTATTGACGGCTGGTGAAAAATAAATGAAAAGTGAAGAAGAATTGCCACTAGATGCGTTCCATGTGAAACAGTTGTTTATAATCTTTTTAATTAGTTACAGCAAAAAATGAAAATCCACATACCTCTAAAAACTTCCTAGCAAAAAGCCACAGTGCTAAACGCGATGTTCAATTATTGCGCATGCGCGTCCGCAAAGGCGGTGAAAAAAGTTTTTTATTTTTCTTTCAGAATTTCTTGATTAATTAAATTTATCGCATTATAGCTTTAGTTTCCTTCTAAAATGACATTCGAAATTTTAATTGGTGTGATGTTCGTGAAAAATAAAAAATTCAACCTTTCGAGATTGTTATTTTGATTTGAAATTTAAGCGGGCCCCGAAAGTAATAAATTGTTTATTTTAAAAACATATCTGGTACAGAATGTTTTTCGTATTTGCGAACTAAATAAGTAAGCGCTGTTAGATAACGTATATATCGAGGCAAGAGAAATTTATCTTTTTAGATTACACACATTATTCAATTAGACAAAAATGAATTATTAAAATACGAAAATTGCGATGCATTATCTATGAAAAAAATATTTTTGTTTTGATCAGCTGTTTTTTTTGTGGCATTACAAAATATCAACAATGCTTTTCTATTTATAGCTTTTACCTTTGTGTGATTTGATTCAATAAAACTATTTCGTTTTATCCCATTCGATTATTTTTCTCCATTTTTTGTGTTATTGTAACGTATTTCAATACTGATTGGCATTACGTTATTTTATGTATGATAAAAGTGGGAATCGTTTTAGACATACTATTCTAAATTATTTTACGTATTAGTTGAAACGTTAAATGAAGAAAGATCATTTGTGAATCCTTAGAAAAGGATAGTTTTCTCATTTCCGATCATGAATCTAAAACTTTCCTTATTTAGTTTTAATAGTTATGTGAGCACAACCGCAGAGAAATAAATTATAGGAGGTATAGATGTTGCCTGGATTCTTGGTATTATTTTTTCTCAAAGTCGCTTATCATTAATTTATTTTTGTTAAAAATAATAAGGATATATCCAAGTTTATCTGGAAGTTTTTAATTGCAGTATTAAATGCCTTTTTTTTATTACTTGCTTCAATTCATTTTCCACTTAATTTTTCACTCCTAGACTTGGGAAGACATTTCAGTATTAATTTTTCAGGTCATTAAGAAGTCATGGGAGGAACAGTGAGTGCTGGAGCAGATAATGATGAACTTGTTGATAATTTATTAGAGGCTGACTACATTAAAACAGCTGCTGTGGAAAATGTCTTCAGGGCAGTTGACAGGGGGCATTATTTTACTGTAGAATGCAAACATAATGCTTATAAGGATTTGGCTTGGAAATATGGGAATGTACATATTTCAGCTCCTTGCATTTACAGTGAAGTTATGGAGAATCTCAAGTTGGCTCCTGGAATGAGTTTTTTAAATCTTGGATCAGGTACTGGTTATTTAAGCACAATGGCTGGTTTAATTTTAGGTAAGTTATATCATGCTTTTAATTTATAATTTTTTTACATGGAATTCTTAATTGTTTATATGATTAGTCAAGAGCATCTAAAAAACCATATTTCATGCAGGTCATTCTTTAAATTACATTAATTAGTGTTAATAATTTATCATTTGAGATATACTTGATTGAATTCTTTTCAGCAGAATGTTTCCTGACTTCCTTTGAAAAATGTTAAAACCAGCTCAAATCTATGTTACTTCTATAACCTAAATATTTAGAAGATTTTTAAAAAAATCTTTAAAATTTTTTTCATGGGCACAAACTCATTTAAATATAAGATAATGAAGAAAATAATGAATTGATTATTGAAAATTATTTAAATTTATTGTATTGTTAGAATATTTAGATTTTATTTTGTATTTTTAATAATAAGAAAAATAAGATATGGCTAATAACAGCCAATTATTTTTTTAGAAAAATTGTTATAATGATCAGTTACATTCAGTTTACAATTAATTTTTTTCAAAATAATTATTAGGATTGAATTATTGTATATGGATTTTTATAATTATATTTTAAATTATTATCAATATTTTTTACATAATTGTGAGTTAAAGACATGTTCTAAAACCTTTTTTGAATGCTTTTTAGGTTCATATGGTATCAATCATGGAGTTGAGATCCATGAGGATGTTCTCAATTACGCCAAGAAAAAATTAGATGAATTTTGTTCAACTTCACCTGCTCTTGATGAATATGAATTTTGTCAACCGAAATTTGTGAACGGAAACTGTCTCCATTTAGGCTCTGAAGCTCGCCAGTATGATAGAGTTTATTGCGGAGCGGCTTGCCCCGAAAACCACCAGAATTACATGAAAAACTTAATCAAAGTAGGAGGCATTTTGGTGATGCCTATCAACGATCAGCTCCTTCAGATATATCGCATATCGGACACTAACTGGGAAACAAAGTCTGTTTTGCCAGTCTCTTTTGCTAGTCTGATCTGCAGCCATGTCCCCAATACTAGTGAACCTTTAAAAATGCGTGAGTAATTAAAGATTAAAAAAAATTTATATTGAATACAGGAAAAATTTAAGAACACTATTTTCGTATCATATTAATTGCCTGGTAAATGGAACATGCGATAGAAAAAAATTATATCAGAGCTACATTCAAATAAAGAATTACTCCTGGTTCATTAGAAATAATTCTTAAGTCAAAGTTTCCAGTAGTGAAAAATTGCTACTACCACATAAATTTAATTAAAATTTTTATCATTTGTTTCAGTCAGATAACTCAGGGAAAATTCATAAACTATTTAACTATTCATTTTAAATCTTAAATTTAAATAATATACATAAATTATATTTTGTAAAATAAAAATGTTGGAATGTTGAAATCAGGTTGAACTTATTTTAATATTAACATAATTTTTATTACAATATTACATTAAGAAATTTAAGTGCTCTTATTTAGTTTATTTAAAATAAAATTTAGGCCTGAATCCGTATGTTTTTAAGCTTTCATACAATGTTTTAATATCTTTTTTTTTTAATTTTAAATCATATTTTACAACATCTGTATTTTAAAACGATGTACTTTAGTTTTTCTTTCTAATGAATTTCATTAAATTCATCTTGTTACTGTTGATGCCCGTGAATGAGAGGAATATTGAACATCATTTTGGTCGAATCATTGCGAAAGTTGTTATGTTAGGCAAAGTCAGATACTTGCGAAATAGCTAATCCTAAAAAAATATTGACGAAAAAAAATTAAATTCATACCTATAAATGTGACAAAAAAATGAACATGACAAAAAAATTTTTAGTCTTAGCCGATTTAGTGAAATTGGTGAATAAGGGAATTCAGTGAATGAGGCAATAATCATCAATATCGTCAATAATCGTGACTGATGACCACCGGGAAAAGAAATTTAATTCTTAAGAGCATATTTTAATTTCATCATGAATTCTAAAGACTAAGTAAATATATAATCGTGGCCACTCCTATGCAGTATGTAAAACTCCATTGTAGGAAATTTTAATGATATTTTCTAAGCAATAAAATTTAATTTGTTAATTTCTCTTTACTTTTTTCAGCCGATGCGGAACCGCTTTCTCTTCAGGATATCTGTCGCTTTACCGTCCGATCAATTCTGAGACGTAAAATTGATATGGAGCATCCGGAGTTAAAGAAGAAACCATCACGGGTTCCCCGCAAACGCGTTAAGAAAAGAACACTGGGAAAATTCGTGATACCCATCTTCGGCAGTCATTCTGACAGCGAAGACAACGATATCGAAACCGATGATCACTTCGGAATTCGGGATTTTGGACGTCGAGGATTTTTAATGGACGTTCACAACATGCGTACTTGCAGAACATTTTTGGAGCTGGGTCAGTTACTCCCGGGTCCTTCGAGAAGGAATGTATCTGGCGGTCGAAGCACCGATAACAATGAGGAAACCCGCGAAAGATCTGAGAGTAAAACCACGGCAAAGGAAGAAGAATGCGAAAGAGAAAATAACGAGGAGTCTGCGGAAAAGGAACTTGCACAAGACGAGTGTATGTTGGATTTAGAGGCGAATTCCTCTTCGAAAATCGAAATAGACGAGGATGATGTTATGAAAAACGGGATCGAAGCGGATGAAGCTCCTGCAGCAGGGAAAATATCAGAACGTTCGGATTGTCAGTCTTTATTTAATCAAATGCAAAAAATTAGAGAAGAGAAGCGTGAAAAATTCGACAGTGGTATTGTAGAAGATATGGAGAGCGGCAAGGGTACGAGTTCGGATTCCGAAAACTACAGCGATCCGGGTACTGCAAAGGATTCGCAGAATCAAAATTTATTTTTCAAATTTGAGGATTCCGATACGGAAACGGCCATAAGCGAAACTTCCTCTGGGAAGGCCGCCCCCGAAATTCAAAACACTGAAAAATCCGATGTCGAAACTGCAAATATAAAAAATTACAGTTCGTACATGAGAGAGAAAATTAAATTGTTGCCACTACCGATGACACTAAAATGTTTTGTCAATCTGGATAGGAAACTGTAATTTCTTATTTACCTGAACATGGAATTTATTCGATATAATTTAAAACAAATGCGGAATTTGTTTTACGTCTTATATCTTTTGTAATACTGAATAGCATAGAAAATAATTTTTTTTTTATTATGAGAAGGAGAATTTAATTTCGATTCCGTGTTCGGTTCAGACGAACACTTAAAATGGATATATGCATATTGTTTAATACTTAATCTTTTTTTGTAATATTGATAGTAATTTTTATAGTAGGAAAAGTATTAAGAAATTTGATAATTTTTTTTCTTTCTCTCTCAAAAGATAACTAATTTTTTTCCTTAAAAATCGATATGAAGCAGGCTGTGATGGATGTTTTCAAGCTCTTTGATAATTATGGCGTTTCTGGGTGATTCAAGAAAATTTCCCGTGTGCTGTCATGTCCAGGGAGTAAAATTATTAGTTCTTAATTCAATACTTGCTCGATAGATCGGGAATATTCCTTTCATTAATCGAAATCTTATACATACATACACACATATGTGTGTGCGTGCGTGCGCGCGCGTATGTGTGTGTGTATGCGTGTGTGTGCGTACGTGCGTGCGTGCGTGTGTTGGTGTGGGTGTATGGGCGTGTATATGTGTATGTGTGCATGTGTGCATGTATTTTAAAAACTTTACGGTTGGTAAGAAGATAGATTTCAAAAATTTCATCGTACTGAAATAGAATAAATATTAATAAGCAATAGATTCATTAGAATCAAATTGAGATTAAAATCTATTATTAAAAAAAAATGCAAACCTTATAAGATTATGAAATAGTTTAAAAAACGTGAATCATGTAATTCTTTAGTCTATAAGAGCGTTGCCTCTTAATTAAAAAAAAAATTAGATTTAGATTTTTAAAGATCACTTATTCTGGGTCTAGGTAAAATACACATACACATATATCTAGATATGATTGTACACATATGGCGTACATTTATGAATTTTTTATTAATTTAAGACTTTGGTTATAAAACTTGTAATTCAATTCTATAATTTCAACAATAAAAAAAAATTTTTATCATTAAATTATGACTATAAATATATTATGACTATATATTACATTTTGAATTAATACCTTTGAATCTATTTCATTTTCACAAATGATATGAGATTTAAAAAATTTTTCTCACCCAAAATTATTTTGAAACTTTAGGCTCTTTAGCTTTGAAGGGAATTTCCATACTAAATTTCTAACTGACATACATTTTTTGCAAATTAATTTATTAGGCTAGAACAATGATAAATCTAAATGAATTGTCAAGAGGAAATTTAACAGAACTTTAATATATATCACAAGTGATTTAGTTCTAGAATTAAACTTTTCTGCAGGTATCCATATTGACTCTTGATTTAAATTTGAAAAGTCAAATATTTATCAACACTGGTTTAGAGCTAAAAAGATTTTTCTAAAGACTAAGGTAAGAAAAACAAAGAATGACATACAGGCTAGTAGGATAAATTATTTAATAGTAAAAATAATTGTAAGTCAATTATTGTTAAAGTATTTTTAAAATGCAGTTAAATTAGAAAAGTTACACTTCTATGTAGTTATTAATTTTAAAGAGAAATACAGTCATTTAGTAAAATTGAATAGGTGGTGAAATAATTACTTCCTTTTGCACAATAATATTCTGCATATGTACTATGAGGAATGAAAAATTTAAATGCATTAAATTCTGAACTGAATATTTTTACTTTAAAAGGTTATTCACATGAAAGTCATGAGATTATACAACAGCAATTAATTAATTTTAGTGCTTATACCTGTTGACGACATTCTTGTCTATATATATATTTTTATAGAAATTAAAAACTAACAATTTTATTAAGTTTTTAATTTTTAAAAGAATAAAATATTGATTATTAAAAAATCATTTCATCCAACTTGTAAAATATTCAAAAATAAAAAATAAATCACTATAGTTTTTTAATTTTCAGTTGTGATAACCAATAAAACAATAACTTTAGCAGCTTCTTCACACACATGAAACTAACATATTTCTTTTCACACATGAAAACTATTCACTAATCATAAAGTTTCATATTTTACTTCAAGTTAAACCCTTGCAAGTAAAAGCAAAAATTATATTCATTATTTTTTTTAAAAATGTTAAAACAAAATTATCTTCTTTTAAAACCATATTTTTTACGTTCATAAAATAGATCTGTCTTTGAACTTCCTAGATTTACTATTTTGGGACAGCCATCTCTGTCCTTTTCCTGAACCGTGCATTCTTTGCAATAGTAGGCATCAGAAACTCCTGGACCTCCGCATATGACACACCTTCCCTGATATGAGCCATAGTTGCATTCATCGCAAATTCTCACCAAGGTGCAAGGCCGGACATAAGAATCACAAATAACGCACTTTCCATCGCATTTCTCACAGAGCCTTCCAATCGCTGAAACACGTATCTTTTTTTATGAGGTAGAAATTACTTTGCGGAAATGAATATTTTGGAAAAATTTAAAAGCAATTGCATCAGAATTTCAAATTACCGACAGTTTTGAAAAAAACAAAAAGCCGGACATTTTATTGTGAAACTGCTGTGAACTGTTGTTGAAAGCACAACTAGTAGTTTTTAATTACAGCTAATTCAGTTTTAGTAATGGTTAATTAGTATTTATCTAAAAATATTTTACTACTAACCCACTCCAGGTTGTTTTCGGCAAAATATCAAATCGGGATGATGCTTGGCCATATTTAAAATTCCTTCTATGAAAATAATTTAGTTGTTTTAATTGGCAGTTTAACATTACTTAGAACAAAATTAAAGGATCATTGCCAACATTGTAAACGAATAATAAATTCCGACGGCACATGCATTATAAGTCCCAAAAATTTTAGCAAAGATGGCCGCTGCTACAACTGTTGGAAGAGAAATAACAAGGACGGTTAAGCCTTTAATGTCACTGGATAAAATTGAGAATAGGAGAAGGGTGTTAAATTTATACAGGGCTTGGTACCGACAGATACCGCTTATAGGTATGTTTCATAATTAAAGGCTTAATTAAAAGCTTAATTAAAAAACGTATGTGCAACCTTTTTTTTACTCACCAATTCTAATCTATTAATGTTGTGCAGTATTTTGAATGCTTATTTTATATCTCACTTAAAAAATTCCATCACCAATAATTTTCGTATTTTTCTTTTTAAGATAAGAACTATGAAATTCCCGTAACGGTACCTGAAATGAGGAAAAAGCTTCACAATGAATTTATGAAAAATAGATACATTCAAGACATCAGAGTCATTGACATGTTGATTATCAAAAGCACAATGGAATTAAAAGAAATTGCTGAAAACTTCAAACAGGCTTCTCATTTGTTGAACTATTTCAAACCTTCTTGGCCACATAAAGAGGATACTTTCATGTCAAAGTTCTTAGATGGTTGTTAAAAAATTCTATTTTCATAATTAATAGTATGAAGATGCAGAAATATAAATTTGAAATATGCATAAATTATGTTGTAGTCAATGTTTGTATATTATAAAATTCAATTTTTGTCTTATTATATTTTATGAATTTTTTAAATTTCAACATATTTTGACCTTGCATAATTTTTATTTTTTTTATCATTCTCATTTCAGTCAGTAAAGGAATATAGTGTTTTACGGTTATGAATGAAAGAATTTTAAATTTAAATAAGCATAGTTTGAATTTTTGAGTTAGGTCAAATTTTCTTTAATTTTGCAGATTAAAAGTGGCAGATAAGGAATATATAGGTTCATTCCCAAATTTCTAGAATTTCAATATTTCTAATGTTGTAAAAAGAAATTAATAATTTTTTATAAAATTGTACAATGAAATTTTTTTCTAAGAAATAAAATTAAACATTTTCAAATGTAAAAATTATTGATAATCTGTTATAATGCAATATATTTTTGCCTAGAGTATACTCATGTCATTTCTTTTACTCTTTAACCAAATAAGTATTAGACATCTTTTTTAAATTTCTATTTGATAAAATTTGGACAACAATTGTATTTTGAATTATGGTCATTAAATTTTTGAATTTCAGTTTTAAAGAAAATAAGTAAAATATACTTTTACATGTTAATAAAAAGATACTTGTCAAAAGATTTTGAAATTTTGAGTGTTTTAAATTAAATTTCTTTATGTTATAAAAAAATATATAGAAAAAAGGGTTGTATGTATGAAGGGACATTCTAAGGAATGATTGTGTTATCTTTTCCTTTACAAAGCAATATTTATGAAGAAATTAGATTCCCCTAAATATGGAAAATATAAATTAATCTTTTATGTTAATAGCACATAAAATCTGCTTAGCCATTTTAACATTCTTTATCTTTTGCTTTTATTACAAAAAATTAAAAATGGTTTGACATTATATTTAATTTAATATATATGTATATTATCTAGTCATGATTACTATATGGTCATTACTGTCTGCTTTTTTTTATAAAAATGCAGAAATTACTGTTTTAGTTGAAGCTTATTCTCTGTAGTTCCTCATTCTGATTTAAGATGAATTTTTGTTTCTAATTTTGAAACATTATTCATGCTTTTGAAGGCTTTATAAAATTTATTACATTTTCAGTTTATAATATAGATTTTTAGGAGAGGAATGATTTCTCATTGTGAAACATTAACGGTTATAATGTGATGGCTTGAGAGTTTTTATTTTCATTTTAGATAGTGGACTATATTTTTTTTCATTGAAACAGTGAAATTCATATTTCAATAAATAATTATAATATTAAGGTGAAAGCTTTTATTTTGGGTGAAGAAAAAACCGTTTATTGAAAAAAATAATTTACAGATTCCACTATTATGGCAGTTTAATTTAAAAAAGGTGAAATGGATTTAATTTGATCCACTGGCATTTTTTTTCCTCCAGAAGAGGAAAAATGCTACGGGGTGGTGTGGGACTCGACATCAGCCATACCTTACCATGAAAACCTCTCCTGCGCTATCACTGCCTCCAATATGACGAATCCTAATATTAGTTGCCAATATCGTCAGAGATATGTCGGCCGTTTGACTATATCATTGTTGTTCCCCTGTGTTATCAATGCATTATGTATCCTTTGTTAATAATATTTCCATTCTCCTATTCACTTGCATAAAATGCTCTTCGAACTTCCAACCATCGTCTATTGTTAAACTCAAATAACGCATAGATTGTTTTAATTACTACATTCATTCTCGCTATGTTTATTGCTGTCGTTTTTTCCGCTTTAAATTCGCTATATAAAATGATTTGTTTTTCTCCGAGCCTATTTCCAAACCCAACTCTAATTTTTTCTATCGATTCAGACACGAAAATTTCCAGTGTGAGAATTGCCCCCTGCCCAGGCATCGCGATTTTTGTGTCGTCGGCATATCCAATTATATTAATCCCGATTGTTTTTTCCTGTTTGCAGGGTCTTGTGATAAATTATACATAACGTAATACATATATCTTAAATCCACTAATCTAACCTGATGAGGCTTAGGAAATCTATGCCTTTGGTTGTGCAATTATAAAACCTTTTTCATGATTCTTAGTTAAATCAGAAGATAGAAATAAATCAAATTTTGACTTCATAAAACCGGTTTAAGTTAACTTGTGGCAAAAATAAAGCAAATTACAAACTTCTTATTTCAAAAGTAATAAAGTACGGGCTTTACAGTGTGCTATTTGCACCTTTAACAGGTAGTAAAGGAGTGAGACTCATAGTCTTATGTTAAGGCAAAAAGTCAAGTTTCATGTATTTTGTCTTTTATTTAACAAATGAGTGAAAAAAGATAGTGCTAGTTTTATTTAACAAAGATTTATACAGTACACACATATATATATAGATACACACATAATATTTATTACAATTACTAACAAATAATGACAAATTTTTCGAAGTGGGTATAACACATCTTATGCCTCGGCTTATTCAAATTATTTAGTGTCAGATGTATATAATGAAGGGGGAGAATCCTAACACAATAATACTAAATAAAATTAATCGTGCAAAGTCCCACATCCTATTTCAATATTGGTTTGGATTCTTCTTACATAAGTGATGCAGGTGGTAAAGTGATAGCACCGTGGCCAGATAAAGGAACAGGAAGGTTCGCCAGGCCCTTAACCCAAATTTTCCGTTCGCAGCAAAAACATTCAACATCGCTTAAGGCCCTCAGATAGGCAGTTGTCACACCCCCAATAATAAGGATTTGCGTTCCTGCAATGAAGAGAAGCAGTCTTTGATTACTTGCTGCCGGGCGAACTTTTTCCAATTTGAACCGATCCGAAAATCTTGCCTAGATAAGCCACGGCATGCCCGTGCCGGGGAATGCTCATGGCAAAGTGAAGTTTCCATTCTTCCTCCGCAGGATTCCAGACGTCTACGGAATTGCAGCTGGAGGTTATCCTTTCCTTCTCCGAAGTTTGTCCGGCACCGCCGATATGGTAAAGTACGTCGTTCATGGAGAACATGCAGCCGAAGCATCGAGGGAATCTCAGGGGGGGTCGATGCGTCCATCTAAAATGCGATCGTAAATTGTTCGCTTTTCGAAAATACTTTGCACGAAATTTGCATCGGACTTGAAATTTTTTGCAAGAATCCGATTCGGTTAATTTTGTTATCCGCCGAGATTTTTGGACATATCGCACTCCCGCTAGGCATGTCCAAAGGGCTGTTTCCCGGGGCCAAACGGCAGTTTCTGCACTTACGAATTGAATTTAGGATCGTAACTTTCCACGGTAGAAGTGAGGGGAAATTTTCGAGAGCTTGTCATTCCTCCTGCCACCCAAAGTACATCCCGGTACTTAGCTATGGCCGCCCCCGTTCTTTCGACGTTGAGAGACGTTATGTATTCCCAGACACCGGTCACAGTGTCGTATTTCTCAACAGAGGATAGAATCCTGCATGAGGGATATTGCATTAATCAGGGAATATTTCTTAATACAGCAATATTTTTACCCTGCAAATAATACACGCCTTCCGTCTTTGTCCTGTCCACCGATCGCCATTAGTTTTCCGTTCATGGCAATGAGGCCGAAGTTTTTCCGGGGTGTTTGCATGTTTGTCTCTTTGTACCAGGCTCTTGTCACGGGTTCGAAGCTCCACACGGTGCTGACGACAAAAGTTTTGCCTTTTTCATCATCCCGAGGATCGGTTCCTCCTGCGAGGTAAATTCGTCCCTTGAGAAATGCCACCGCATGATGATGCCGCGGTTGGGGCAGTTCTCCGACGAGATCCCACTGATTCACTTCTGGAAATATCACGGACGCTGCAGTTTCTCTTATTGAAAAACAAATTTCGGCACGAGCGTAAAGCGTACCTGAGTGATAGCGAAATATATTTCTACCGGTATTTTTGCCGTCGCCGTATTTGCTGTGTGGGTCGATGCCGCCGAAGACAATTACGGATTCCCTGTCCGCCAAAAACAGGCTTCCCTCCTTGAGGTAGTCTTTCGGTAAAGTGCTTATGATGTGACTGAAAAGGAAGTCCTTTAAGTCTCCAGTCTCGGTTCCTGAACATTTTTTCGTTTTCTGTGCCCTGGCCGAAAGGCTTGAGGGAAATTTCTGTTCGCGCGTTGTACCACGAATGTGTCAAAATCGCCTTACCCCACATTAAACTTTCCCAAAGCGGTCTTCGTTCCCTGAGACGGCTCTCTCTGCCTTCTGGAACGGCGGTTTCTGACGGATTTGTGACTTTTGTAAGAATCCGTTGGACTGGTCAAGCCTTCGCTTCTGCTTTCCTGTTGCCTCTGCTGCCTCCTGTACCTCCAATAAGCGCGCTGAATAATGATCGCCGCCTGCTCCCGATCGAGCCTCCGCCGCGGCTTGGTAATGTTGAGACAGGAAGGATTTGAGGAACACCACGTCGGGGAGTCTTTCCGGAACAGCACCAAGGATTCCTCATAGGAAGGGGTATTTTTTTGAATCGAATTCATCGTCTTTGAATATCTTGTGGAATTTTCCTTAGCGTCCGTTGCCCTGAGTCGAGAATTCGCAGTGACCATCGGAATATCTTTCATGACCGTGTTGATGTTCCAAATTGTCGGCGGAGGAGGTGCCAGGGAACCGGATTTCCTTACCTACAAAGATACAAATCATTTTCTCCGGTAACACGAAGAAATTTAAGGCTTGAACTAGGTACTTTTACACTCTGCAACACTTTTGCTGTCTTTGGATCTCGTGAATTGATCAAACGAAAAAAAGAAAAGTCTCGCACAAATAAATTCTGCCGCTTTCAAATCGGGTATAATTTTTTTTGAAGGTAAAAAACATGCATGGTAAGTACACTGAGGATTTCGAGAACTTCGAAAATCAAAAAAAGCTCACGTAAAAAAGCTTTTTAAGATTTTTTTTTTTCGTAATCGAAAAAAAGCTCTTCTCACAACCAGTTACTTACCATGGACTTACCATACTATGTTCCTTACCTGCAATTTTTAATCAGGTTTTTTTTCTCTAATCCGCATATCAAAATCCAGAGAACAAACAAGACGCCTGGACAAGAGAAAATTAAATTTAATTCAAAAAAAATCCCATTCTCAAAGCGGAAAAGTGAAGAAATGGAAAATTAAAAGAAAATTACCTTGAAAATGGGAATCCGCAAGGTCCGAAAAACCGGAATACATCATCCGTTTGAACCGAAAATGTCCATATTTTTTTGTATATATATATATGTATATAAAATATATATGATTAAAATACGGGCTACGAGTATTTTATACTTATTGAAATGCATATGCCGCGAGTACAGCTATGCGACCGATGTTTCGCATATCGCGTACAAAAGTCACTACATTCTAACCAGTTTCAGTTCGCGTTTAATGCTGTCGATATATCCTGTACGATATTTCAAAATATCGTAGAGACTACCCTTTTTTTTTTTAACCTATTTCTTCAGGTACTGAACACGTCGCGGGAGCTGGTTTTAATAAGAAATAGTTAAACTGAACAAAATCTTTTCTCTTTTTTTTTTTCTTCGTTATAATGTAAAGATATTTTAAAAAAAAAAGTGATAGAATACAGAAAAATAAACGTATCAAAGGTATACGATTTAAATAAATATTAAATAATGTTAAACTAATCGTGACTTCTCACTCACAATTTCATTCCTCATGGTATCGGCCAAAGAACCTGTTTTAATTGCTAATGGAGAATGTTTCTTCGACGATGATCTTCGCTCCACCGGTAGCTGCAGAGCATCCCGAGGGCTTGTGGTCATCCCCGATTGCTCGCTCGTTCTTTTGGATTTTGAGGAGGACACGCTCTCCCTCTTGGACCGCATCTTCTCCTTTTCGTGATACAGATCCTTCCTGTACAGCTCGAGATCGTGTAGAAACTCCCGATACGTGACATAATTCTGAAGGAAAACGGATGCTTCATCTTCGCCCCAAATTCAGTAACAATGTATATGTATGTGTGTGTAAATATGTATGTGTGTGGTAATATATCAGTGTCGAAGTTTGGCGACACACCTTGTCTTCGCCGGCCCAGTTTCTGCTCGGAGGCTCCGACAAACCTAGGAGATCAATCCAATGGTAATAGTCTTCCGTCTGATTTCCGTACCAATATTTAATAATAGCGTAACTGAAAAATAAATGGCGCATGCATTTACGCAGTCGGACGAAAGCTGGAGGGTTTTTACTTTATTATTCGAATGCAAAACTTTTCAGACATTCATTGACTTACGCCAATCCGTTGTCTATCATCTGCTGGACACCAGGATGAGATGTTATTTCTAGAAATTCGGGATTTTCCGGATTCCGTCTGATGTCGACAAGCTGCCAAGGTGCAATGAGCCCGAATCTTATGCAGGACATTATCTGCTCCAGGTATTCTTTTCTCTCTTTCCAGTCGTGCCACAACCATCTTACCGCAGACATGAATATCTCGATTTCACTGAAATTCATTTTAAGCAAAACTCCTCGTTAAAGAAAACAATTTTTTTTTTCTCGAATGAAGATGATGTACTTAAAAACAAACATATCACTTATATATCTGCACGATCGATCTTTTGTCGGTCCATTAACTAATCTCAACAAAAGGGTCATTGCTCATCCACTTTCATGTACCCAAAACGTTTACCTAACATTACAAATGCTTTAACTCTTATTTTTTTTTTTAAACAAATCCTGAGTAATTCCGTCAACGATTTCAAAGTTTTCAGTTTTTACCAATAATTGAAAGCATACCTGTGAACGGATATGTAATTAGAGGACAGCAAGACGTTCACCTCGTCCAGTTGAAGATCCAGAAAATCTTTAGAGCTGACTAACGTTAGGAAAAATTTCATGACTCTAGGTATCATCAGTTCCATTATGGCGGATATACCGTACTTTTTGGCGTCCAAATACAACATGAAAGCCGTATCCTCTTTAAACAGATCCTCACAATCGACAAATGCCCAGCATTGCTCCTCCAACTCTAAAACGAGCAACAGAATTATTCCCTATTCCATTCCAAATTTTTCACGTTAAAACGGGACGCAAAACAGATATTTGGGACTGCATGGTCGAGAACCGATGTTGAAAAGAAATTAATTTTTTAGGACAAGGATTTTCTTTATCGGGATGCTTAATTTTTTGGAGAAGACCTTTTTAACAGTAAATAAAACATGTACCAAGGGTAGTTACAGAAACCGCTGGCATCGTCGGCAGTGGTACAAATGACAGGAAACGACAGGAGCTAAGGCTGATTCTCTCGCCCTTTGCGCATGTTTGAGGCAGACACATCGAATATGAAGAACGAATGACAAAATGAATGGCCATCTCTCTCGCCGAAGGATAATCATCCTTAGCTAATAAGCCACTTTTTAACGTTTACACCCGAATCCTGTTCATTTGAGAGAAAACTTTCCTAAATTACGTTTGAATGTGTGAAAATTTGATTATCTCAAAACCATGCCGAACGTATATTCAATGAAGCAGTTTAAAGGCCCAAGTTAACCGGAGCGCAATCACCGACAGTCAAACCACAGAACAAATATCGAAAATTACAGGATCGAACGGCGTCAGCGGTTCTCGTGCTCACCTTTGATTCCCAAATATTGAGCCGCTAAAAACACTTCCAAAATGTTGTCCCGCGTGAGGATCGTGTAGCTATCGCCGTGAACGTAAGTCATCCACTCGTATATTAATTCGAAAGCTTTCGGAGACACGTTTTGGGGCTGAAGTTTCACGACCTCCTTTGCCGTCTTCTCGTTGAAAAAGGCAGAATAGCACTGGAGGACCAGCAAGTGGCAGTTGAACTGGACGTCATCGATTTGGACGAGGCAATCGGGATTTACATAATTTGTTATTCTGTAGTGCATGTGCTTGTAGAGATTCGTTTTCTGCGGCAACTTGATTTTGTTCCAGTCTATAGGAGTCGAGGATAGAAATCCAAGCCTGGAAAAATTGCGAAGCCTGAAAGCATCGATTTCGTTATGACGGTCGATTTAAAAAAGGCCTTTTTTTTCTTTTTTTTATGGGAGCTTTCGCCTTAAGGTGCTTGATTGCCGGATACGGGGCATCACCACAGTGCCTTACGGGAAAGCACAGATCCGCAGCGTATCGTCGGCAATTTTGCACGACAGCCCCGGCACGATCGTCGGTGACACACGCGATGGACGCAGATTAGGACGGTAACCTCCCCGTTTACGCGCTGGCTTTCTGGAGCCAAGCGCCTCGCGTAAATGGACGGATTACTGCAGGAGAATCAGCCCGGAAAAATCGACGGTTCAAGCGAGGATTTCGAAATGATATGGCAGTTGCGGATTTTCCGGTTTCTAATGTACCCCGAAGCAAAAAGAAGCTGATTTCATTACTTCATCAAATTAACTTCCGGTTTCGGACCATCATCGGACTCGTCGGATCTTCCGTCCTCCTTGTCCTGATCGTTGTTTGCTTCGATGGCCGGGTAGAAACCTTCTTCGTTCGTCATTGGAACCTGACTGGTAATCTTGAACTTCGGAGACTGAGGAATGGTCATGCCCGGAGGCAGGTTCGGCGTCTGAAGAGACGAAAAAAACATCGATATTTACCGCGCTCGCACAAAATCGAAGCCACATGACACTATTTTAATAGTTCTTTCGATCAAAAAGTACCGATGTGCTGACCGATCGTTGATGGCAATGTTGAAAAACAAAAAAATCAAAGCTGGGGAACGTAAAATTGCCGGAAGATGGGTTACGCTGAAGCGAATGCGATGGGAAATCCATTCGAGACCCTCAAAACCGGGAATAATAAGCAAACACTGCACTCAAAAGGGAGGTCAGAGTTGGACAAAGTCAAAGCAAATTTTTTTTAAAGGCGAGTAACCGGAAATGTCTTGCACGGGGAGTTCGTTTTCAAGTACATCAACAATCCAGAACAAATGGATGATCGAAATGGAAAAACGATGAGGATATGCAGAAAAGAGAATGGTAAACGCGGTTTTGGGGGTTAGGCTTGGCACGGCGAGGGAGAGTTGCCGGTGCCCTGAACGCAGATTCGCCGAGAAAACCGGGAAAATCACTTTTCCGAAAAGAATCACGAACCATGAGCTGACTGAGAGCCGCTCCTCGGGCTTCGCCTCCCATCAATGTGATCGCATTCAGAATCTGATGCTTTTTCGCATTTCTCGCGTCTTCTGACTCCATCATCTTGGCGTCTTTCTCTCTGTCAACCGCAGCTTCTCCGGACTTATTCTTAAACTCTTGCTGTTGCTTTGCCAAATCGGCTTTGATATTAACCCTGGCTTGGCTAGGATCGGCAATCAGAACGCTGACTCTCTTCGATTCGAACACAACCTTAACGACAGATAAATTCAACAAGTTTTCCGAACTCCGCTCCCGTTTTAGTTATTTTGCTCGATTTCGCATATGTATTCTCCAAATATGAGATCATTCAAATTCAAATATGAATGTTAATTGATCTCCAGCGTCAAAAGCACTCCTACCTTAATGCTCACCTGTTGTGGGATAACTTTCAGATTACCACTTGGAGTAGGCTGAAAAGGGAAAACTCTGCTGTCGAAAACCTGATGAGTGGGCTTGGCTTTGCTTGAGAAAATCAATTTGTTTTCTTCGATATATGGATGGCTGAAAAAAACGTTTGACGCGACTTAATTTACAAATTCAGCGAAGGGAGTAAAAAGAAAAATTCTTTAATTCCGGAAATGGATCTTGACAGTTCCTGCCGCCGAAAAGGATTCGGCACATCCTTTTACCTGTGTGCCATGCTCCAGGGCATGCGAAGATTAGCAGAATCGTGGCATTTCCGCCAGATCCCATAAGTTCTTCTGACTTTAGCGTTAGTTTTTTACCAAATTATTGGGAGATGAACGTTGCGTGACAGCGCTGTTGCGAAACAGCAAGTTGTTTCCTTTGCTTTTTCTGCGGCTGGACGTATTTTTGCGATTCTGCTTTTCAATAAATCTGAACCTGAAAATACGTATGAGAAAGATTCAAGATTTTTGGTTTCGGTCATTTCTCCTTTCGCAGGAGGATCTGCATCCCTGACTGAAATGCTGCAAGGAAACTAAACCAGTTTCCTGCACGCCTCCATCTTGCCGGAGCTTCTTTCGTGATCCAGTACTGCCACCATGTAAAAAATGTTCGGACATGGCATCCTCAATAACATAATTACTCTCATTTATTACTAACATTAATTTAAGAATTTTACTTAATTAATTAAGATTAGTTAAGTAAAAATTTTTTTAATTAATAAATCTTGGATTTTATATCAGTGCTTAGTTTTCCAAAAAAAAAAAAAAAAATAAAAACCCGGTTACAATTTATACAATTTCGTGTATTTTTTCTTATTAATAATCTATCAATTTCAAATTTTATTATTAACCGACGTTACGTTCTTACTATTTTCCTGGTTCTGCGGTTTGATTTTCTGAAGCAAGGTATAACGATCTGATAATAATTCTAAGCTCTTGGTGGTTTTTGCGACAGCAATGGACGTTCTTCTGATGAAAATCCTTTATCTTTTCGGACGCGAATTCCTGAAATAAAAATTTTTCTGCTTGCCATTTTCTCATATTTCCAGGTGTGTGTGTTTTCCAGCTATTTCTGTGTGCGTGTAATGTGTATCTGCGTGTGAGATAATTGCAGTAAATTTTTGAATTCTCATCTAATTTATTTTAAACTTCGTCGAGCTATTCTTCTTTAGTTTTTAGTATCTTATACATATTTATATATATTTATATATTTTGTATATCAGTTTGAAATTTTATTTATATATATATAAATAAAAAACATATATTATATAATATAATTATTAATATAATAATTTATAAAAATATATATAAATAAATATACATATATGTATAAATAAAATTTCAAGTTGTAGAACAATGAAAATTCCTAGGGACAAACAAGATGCACGAAAATATTCTAACATTTTTAAAGTACAATAAAAAAAAAAAGAATATCAGACCCTTAATAATGATGCATTAGGATTTGAGTTTCTGCGGCATTAATTCTCCATTAAAATTTAATACAAAATAAATATGGCCTTTAAAAATCTTTCTTCATCCAGATTTAAACTTTGCCATTCTATCTTACTAAAATAAAGTTCTCATTAATATTTACATTTTTAATTTTCTACACGAAATATCATTATGTTCAGATGTATATATCGATGTATGTTAAATCTATGAATCCATTTAAAAAACTTTTTGTTTAATTAAAATGAATGAGGCATCTTTTTACAGCTTACTGTACCAAATAATGTAATACAGTAACTAAATATACATGAGATACAAAGAACGTTTGAGAGCTTATATAAAAATCTGTTAAAGTTTGCATGGTAAAAATTCGATTTCAATTAAACCTAAAAATATTTAATACCTTTTCAATTATTATTAATAGATAAAACATAAGAATGATGATATTTATATCATCATTTATAATTTATAATAAATAATTTATATATATCGATCATTTATAAGACAATTGATCAGCCAAACATTTATCACTTGTAAAAAGTGATTTTGCCGGATTTTATCCACGGTGTGAGGAAAAGAAAAAGAGTAATTTTTAAGTTAATTGAGTTCAACATACAGTTAATGGGTTTGAAATTATATATAAACTTTGTTAAAAATTAAAAGATCTGAACTAAGTTTTAATATAGATTTGTTACAAAATAACTAACCTACGTTTTCTTCCACAAAAATAGCTTTTTACGGAAACTTCTCTGGTTGTCTATTGATTTTATTTATTTTATTATTATTTTTTCTCATTAACTGATATGAAAATAAATCTTAATAAAATTATTTTAAAATATTAATTTGAAATGCGTGTAATCAAAATTTATAAAACTGATCAGAAATATTACTCCATTTTATTTGGGAAAACAAACGAAATAAATGGTTATTTCGGCTGATTTTCATTTGTCGAACGGAATTTTCTTCGCGGAGTATTTACGGGGAAAAGTATTGGAAAAAATAATGCAATAATACATTATAATCCCATGGATATGTATGCGAAAATGATTTTTGGATAGTGTCTCATGTAAAATAAAAAAGAAAAGAAATTTCCCCAATATCTCCAGGTCCACAATTTCTCAATCATTTATAATTTTGTATTGTGCCTAAATTGGAAGTAACAAAATTCTCTATTACTTTTTTATTAGGAAATTCCATATGAATATTTATTTTTATAAGAAAAAATATATAAAACGGGTACGTGGAAATTTCTTGAAATTTAAATTTTTATACAAAGCAACCGTAATCAGTATGCATAGATTATAACATTACATCTCGAAGTGTTATAAATAATTAGTATAAAATTTAAAATTGTATAATTTAAAAATTTTTATATTAAATTTTAATTATTATCAATAGGTTTTATATATGCGAATCTTCGTTATATGTAACCCAAATTTAAATTCTTCTCGTAAACGAATTAAATTTTCAGCTTTAATTTTTAAAAATATGAAGTATACATTTATATACATATAATCCGGAAATTTTGCAACATCTTGCTTGAAAACGGTAATGTTAAACATTAATTAAAAAAAATTAAAGATGCGATAGAATTAAGAGTCATGAAAAGTTAGATTTATGTTGGAAGTTTAGTATATATACATGAATTAATTTCAGTTTTTCTTAATTTTGTTACTTCATAATGTAAGCGAGCATGAAAAAGTGGTGCAGAGATTTTTGATCCATTGTGTTATTTCATGTTTTTTTTGTTACCATTGTGAAAGCCCAAAATTAGCCCAAACATCATTTAAGATGCTAAATAAACTTAAAACATCTGTACAAACGATGCTGAATAATTTTGGACTCCATAATGCGGAAAAATTCCCGAAAATTCCACAAGAATAATTTTTCCCATTCCTGAAATTTTATTAATTTTTAATATTTCACTTAATTTTATATAATTACAGTAACTTGGTGCTGTCGCGCAGGTAACAAGCAGCCGACAGAATTTCTTTTACGTATATTGAGTTCGATCGGAAACGAAAATTTCATAAATCATTTTTTGTTTACCTTACTGAAAGCATTTTTCTTTTCCATTTATATAAACTCTATTATATTTTTCGGCATAAATATAATAATAAAAAGCAATAATAATAACCTGCAATTTTTGGTTTATAAAGAGAAATATATATATATTATATATATGACTTTCAAATTATTCTGCGTATGGAAGGAAAAGCGGAAAATGAAACTGAAAAAACTGAAAATATTCAAAAGGCAGACATGGAAGCTGATGAAGTTGAAAATTATGAAGATCGGGAATCAGAGGAAAGCTGCGGGAAAGAGCCTAGCTTTGAGACACCAACAGTTGCTGATTGCCTGCCTTCTGCTGCTAAGTCGCATTCTGGGGAAGAATCCGAAACTGAAATAGATTCCGAGATCGGGAAACAATGCGATTTCCACGGGGACAAAAAAAGACTCGAAATGAGGATGAAATGGATGACGGTGACGGGGAAGAAGCCCCTCAACATACCCGTCGTGAAGCAGTATGAACCAGAAGTCGAAAGCGACACAAGGACGATGACTTTCTTCGGGGACAGACGACCTGCCTCCGTGGAAAACTGCAGGCGGGAAAACTGGCTGAAAACCTACAGCGCGAGGGAAAGGTCGGGGCACTTCAGGGACGAGGGAAGAATCCTGAGGGAAATTCGACTGTCCGATACTTTTCGGGGTCTGAGGTGCCTCCGGTTCTCGCCGGACTCCACAGTCATGGCCACGTCTTTCGGCAACGGGATCGTTCAGGTTTGAACGTCGACCCATTACCAATTCGCTAGCAATGTGAACGGGCATTGCTTGTCGCGGATTTTCAGTAGTTTGTCAGTTAAATTTTCGTTGCCTAAAGAAAAAAAAAAAAGCAAAGCAAAACGAAGACATTATATCATATCAGTCGAAGGAAGGGATTTGTTATTTCCAGCAGTGCCTCTTTTAGCGAACGGCCATTAAAGCCCAAGTTGATTTTCTCAAATGAAGATGGTAATGCAATCATGCACGATTTCGGAAATAGAATGATCGAACTCGGTGAATTAATCAGCCGCAGGGCGTAAATGAGAAATAAAAAGATAAACTGGAATATACTGGTTTATAAAATAATTCTCGTTCTTGCTGCTGAAAGGGAAAAATTCTTGAATCTAATAATAATCGAAACAGAAAATGTTATTTTTGGGAAAATTACCATAAAGGCTTGTAAACCGAAAACGTAAAAGAGTTTTTCTCATTTGAAATTCATACTCTGATTTCCCTTTTACAGCCCGTACAACCAGAGACTTACGTAAACACTAAAGGCTCTTTAACCGTGTCATAACTTTATTTTCTGCTGTCCAATCATTATTATCCTTATTCTCAGTGCACATTTTCAAAAACATGTCAATACCATCTCCTACTCCCATGATTGCTGTCGACATTAAATACACAATACCGATGAACCCGTATCGTCCATATAATCGATCTAATAAAAATGTCAATAAAAATTGAATATTTAAATTTGGTTTGATATGTGAGGATTGAATTTTTGAACAGTTGGATATTTTTTTTTTTACAATAAAATATAATCGAACTTCCGTTGCGAAATATTTAGATTTTGCTGAATTCATAACTTTAAAATGATTAATAAAAGTGTTTTTTTTTTTACACTAAATGGAAAGAAGGAAATATTTTATAAAATGAATTGGAACAGATTATTTTGGGAATGAACAAATCCTCCAAAGGTTTCGGCCTTTTGAAAAATATACTTTAATCGAACAGATTGAGTATCCATGTGGCGACAAATAAAATACCACGGATGCATTTTGGTCAGGTTTAATGGCGAATACCTCATCGCGAATCTCAAAAAAGCGATCGCAATTTTTGAAAAATATTTTGGTTTCATAAATGGTCTGAAGGTGTATCTGTGTTTGGAAGGCTTAAGTTCCATTAACTGGGTTTAATTCTGCTGTAAATATTGTAAACGCTCGAGTATACCATGGGGAACCCGTTCCCGTGCAATTAGCGAATAATCCTTTAACTTTTCCCCCGATTTTGATTTGTTTAAATGATCTTTGCGAATTACATGTTTTGATGTGAGACATTTCGGTTCATATTTTCTGAAATACTCACAGGGAGTTGGTTAACATCCATGGTTAAAAGTGTAAAGAAACTAAAAAAAGTATAAAATTTACCCATTTCCCCCATACCGTTTTTTTTTTTTTTATTTTAGAAAGGCTCTTGCAGCTTTTGGGAAATTTAATAATGTTGTGCATAATCCGAAAGCTTTTTTCGGTGCTTGAAGCTTTTTTCTCCTGCATTTAAAAATTTAGCGAGATAGCATGCAATTTATATGGGAAAATTATTCCCTTCAATATTGGGATATTTGCCACGTTATTTGAACGCCCGCATAATTTTTGCCGCAGATTTAGCAGAATACGGAGATAGTTTTAGTAATTTTACAAATTTAAAATAGATCCGAAGGGCCGATGATGGGGAAATCTTACTGAATCTGCAAACGATTGAAATGGTATTTGCAATGGAAGTGCTGGCGTTGAGATATCATCCAAAAGTAAGCACGAAACTTTACGTTGGAGGCGGATCCGGGTCGGTTCAAGTCTTTGACATCAACAGACCTGAACTTCTTGATTCTGTGAATGGTAGGTTCTACATTTTAATTGTTATGCAAAACTGCGATATTCCGATATTTATCTTTTATAGATTTTGCGATTTCAATGTCAAACATTTAACATCTACATTAAAATTAAAAAAAATAAAACAGTTTTAAACTAAAATCTTTATTGCACCACTTTTAATATCCTTTTGATATTGTAATGCGGTATCAGAAACTTAAATAAATTATTTGTTCGTTGAAATTTCAGAAAAAAATAATCAAATCTGCAATTTAGATTTAAGTCCCGATGGCTCAGTGCTGGTCAGTGTGGGTAGGGATGCCAACATATATATACACGATTCAGAAATGCTGAGGGTATGTGCTGAAAACGGTAAATATTTTGCAAATCTATGAAATATGAATTACAATTTTCAGATAAGTTCGAGGGAAAGAGAAAAAACTTTTATTAGAAGAATGGCTATACAATCTTAAACTAAATGAATAGTTCAACTATATATATACATACTGAAAACTGAGATGTATACATCCTGAATTTTTTATAACATTAGCAAATATAAATGATTTATAAAGTATCAAAATTTTCTCCATATTTCAGCCAGACGATGTAATTTCCCACTGTTTACACACGCCATTTAAGTGAAATAAAAAGTTTGTAATTCGTGTCAAACCTGAAAATCTCAATCTTTTCTTTATACTCCTGGCACATGATCCGGAGGATCAATTCGCGATGATTTGGTTTAAAGGCTTCGATCGTATTTGATTCGAGCAAAAGCATTTCCATGTTATTTATTCGCGGAATTTTTCCACCTAGAAGAAACTGTTTCAAATACAAGGAACAGTTTAGTTGGATGATAAGTGATGCACGTAGAAAAAATTGTTCCAGCTTGTGTCTTTGCGAAGAAAACCAAGCATAGATGAAAATGCAACTGCGGAAACCGAGCTCAACTACCATCACATGAGAATATTCGGGCTGAAATACCATCCGACGGAGCAAAACATTTTCGTCACCGGAGGATGGGACAACATGGTGAAGGTACCCGAGGAAATTTCGGAAAGTCAAAATTTACGCGGGTTTACATGTAAAAATTTTCCGTTTTCGCAGGTTTGGGACGCCAGGATGTGCGGCGCAGTCAACACGATACGCGGTCCTCGAATATGCGGCGATTCCATAGACGTGAGAGTGAGTATTGTCATCACCCATTCTGCGCGTCTTTCGACTGATTCGAAACGCATTTCGGACAGCAAATTTTTGCAGGAAAAGGAAATTTTGACTGGTTCCTGGACGCCGAGCAACAGCCTGAAAATTTGGGATTTGTCCTCCGGGAAAGTAATACAGAACGTGTCGATCATGAACAGATCGTCTCCGGTTGATGGAGAATTCATTTACGTGGCGAAATTTTACGCGGGAAAAAATGTGCGCTACCAAAACGCTGTCGCTGTCGGCGGCAATGGCTCCGACGAGGTGCGAATCATTAACCTGCAGAATAACATGGTAGGCAACGCTCAATCTCAATGCACTTCGACGCTTAATCGTTTCAAGAACTGAATTTTTCACTGAAGAACCAAGCCCGAAATTCATTATTTTCGCCTTCCAACTGTCGTAATTGCGGATTAAAATTTTAGGTGGTCGCCACCTTTCCTTCGATGAAAGCTGTCTTAGCACTGGACAACGCAGACGAAATCCTCGCTTACGGCGGCATGGAATCTCGCATTAGAATCGGGGATTTGTGTGGCTCCTCAACTTTCATAGATACTTCATAGTAATTCTCCTCATCCACCAAGGCACATTTTCACTCCCGGGGGAAAAATCACGAACCATCAAAAATCCTCCAGTTTTTGATAAATTTGATTTTTTAATTTAAATTTAATGTCAGATGCACATTCACTGTTTGAAGTATGCGAGCATGCAACAAGATCCAAAATAAAATGAGTTTTCATTATAAAAATTTTGAAAGCACGTCTTGCACAATATCAAAACTAAGTTATAAAACATTTTTATTTAACCACAAAAAATTTTTTTTAAAGCGACGCTCGTGATTAGAGCATTCGGAAAGGTTCCCCACTGTGAATAAGAGAAAAACAAATAATCAAAATCAATGATCAGGTATTAGCCCAAGTGGATGAAGTTTTGAAATTGGGATATAAAAATATTTTTTTTTTCCAGTTAGAAAAATTACAAAAATTGTTGCTGCAGCTAAACGCACAGCAAAATAATGTTATAGTTGATAAATGACCGAATTTAAGAGATCAACTGGCCGGGGGAAAAAACTCGGACAAAACGGCCGCAGAATTTTTTTACAACCTATAAAATTTACGATTCCGCTACATGGGATGACGAATCTCTGGGAAGGAACGATGCAAGGAAAGAGGTGGATAACAGGACAAATTTTCAAAATTTTTGTGGTTAGACGATGAAACGTCACCCGGGAATTTCGATCGTTAGCACGGAGTGAAGGCAACGCGAGAACGTAAAACATAAATTTAAACTTTTCCGCGGCCGGAATCGATGAGAGCTCGTCGCGTTGCACAAAAGCCGAATCTCGAATTCGCAGCAGATCTGAGGATCCCAGGACTTTGAGTTGGCCGGATAAAGGGCAAGGGGGATGCGATCTGGCCGACAGCGTTCCGCGAGGGCTTCGGAAGGTGCAACCGGGCCGCAGCGAGGTGCCCCGACCCGCTGGCTCGGTTCCTTTTTCCTGCGGGGAAGCAAGGGCCAAGCACCGCTCCGGAGGCTCCCGGACTGCGCAGCATTTGCAGCGTCAGCTTCCTTTCTCCGGCATCCCGCTAATTCAGCGGGGGCGGCTGAACATTAAAAATTGGCCCCCGCGCGAAAGACAAGGAAATCCACGTGAAATCAGTTCGAAATGAAAAATAATTTAAAAATTAAATCAAATTTCACTTTACTAGCATTAAATTTTATTTAATTTGTTTTCGTATTGTAATTATAACTGAGATTTATTCGTTCTGAAGTATTCGTAACCATACCAGCGTTAATTATTTAATTCATTTACTCTATTCTAAATATTATGTTTTCTTTTTTTGAAATTCACTAATTGATTTATTTATACGACGTGGCAAATCTGTGATATCTGCCAACAAACGTTCGGATAGATAAAAACAGTTTTGTTAGATCTTATATTAATCTCTAAACGTGGTCGTTATTAAATTTAATTATAAACTTGTTAAGGCAGTGGTACTGATATGTGCAATAAAATCCGACAATGTTATTGTTAAGTGCGCTCCGCACACTTTTTTAAATGTGTTACCGATCCGTAATCACCCATTAGAAATGTTTGCCCTTGTTTAAAACGCATTTACCCGACGTATTCAGTTTAAATTATTCCCGAATTTGTAACTACGCCGGACAAAATGTTGGTCGGGCCCGAGCGAATGCTGTTGCGGACCGTTCCGCTGACGGAACCGAAAAACCGAGGCATTTTCGTGGCGGGGAAGGCAAAAGGCTCGATTGGTGCGAGCTGCGGACATTTAAAATTCGAATGGGGAAAAAGCTCCGAACTTCAAAGGATTTTCGCTTCGCTTTTGAATTTTCTCCATTTCAAAGAGCAGTTCGGCGATTTTGCAAATCGGTTTTGCGATTTCCCGCGTCGACCGCGGATCGAGACGTCCCCCGACCGCGAGGCGACTTTTTTTTTGCGCGACCGCTTGCAGAAGACGAGGAGAGCCGGGCACGGGTTTCGAGTCGGACGCGAGCCGGGTTATTTTACCGCGGGGAGAAAAGGGCGCTTTTCGGGGGGGGGGTGCCATGCGGGCGGATGAGGAAAAGCTCGCACTTAAGCTCCCGCCCGTGATCCCCGTCCGAGTCGGTTCCCGGCATAAATGCTAAAGGTTAAAACCGAGATTCGTTGCAAGGGCCCACAGCGTTCTGCTGAGGTCGAGGCCGAGCAGCGATCGATCCAGCTTCGTGGCACGCCCACGCAGTTCTTTGGTATCCAGGACGAGGATTTCCCGTCTCGGGGGGCGCGCCGCGCATTTCCCGGCGGAAAACGCCTCGCCACGTACGCGAAAACCGATTAGCGTTTCGGTGGGAATCATTTTATGGCCCGTATCGGCACTTGAAATTTGAATTTCGCCCGGGACGTCAACGAGATGCGGGTGAAGAGCCGTTGAGCGCCGCCCCCCCCCGGGCCACCCCGGAAAATTCCCGCAATTACCTTGATTGCGACTGCGAAGAATTTTTCACAACCGAATTTTCTGGTAAAAAAGCAGGAAAAAAACCCTTTAACCGCTGAATTATTGGTAAGAAAGATAAGTCCGCAACGTACGGCGTTATATTTCAGTTGCGATATTTGTTTTTACCGCTTTGCAAAGACGTTGATTCAACGATGTTAAAATCCTGTGAGGGGAAGACAAAGAAACGGTGAAAAATTCAGTTCCGTGCAAAATTCGCCTGGGATCGTGCAGCGGGGATGTAGATGTAACGTGCGCGTCTTTTGCTGTTGTACCCGAGATAAAATTTTCCGCTTATATTTACGACGCGGATTTCTTATAATGCGGAATTAAAGCGGAAAGCGAACCGAATACCGATCGCGAACCGGGGGCGTCAATAAGGACGTTCTCGTGGAAAGCGAGAAAACAATGTTACCGCGTTTGAACGGTCAGAATGCTTTGCATTTTACTCTTTTTGCGCCAAAAAAAAAGCGTTCGACGCCCTGGAAAATTCGTCGGTGCAGTTCCATCGGCTGAAATACCTTTCGGCGATGGAAAACTCTGAAAAGGAGAGAAGCCACGTTCTCGAACGGCTGGAAGGATTTGTTAAAACGGCGCTTTAGGAAAAGGGGAGGGCAAATGGGGGAGGGGGAGCGATCCAGAGGATTTATCCTCTTGTTGTTAAACCTCGTGAAAAAGAAAACGCAGGAAAAAAGCTAAGTTTAAATCCGTTGAACGAAGGGTAAAAGCGAACGCCGAGACCCTAATGAACGCAATCCCGAACGGCCCGGGAATTCGAAATTGATGTCCCGGGAGTGATTTTACCGAGGCCCGTTAGAATTGTGGAGATATGCAAACATACGTCTTCGAACGGTTCGAGTGGCTGTTGTCAAACCGAACGGCGTAAGGCATCGGTCGCCCGCGAAGCCGTAAATCTGACCGCTTCTTGAGGAGGAGCAGGCGGGGCCGTGAGGGAATTTCGATGTATTTTCGAAGGCCCCGGGCCCGGAAGGGGCCCTCCCCGCCTCCGGATCTTCCGGCAAGGGCTCGCCGAAACATGACCTACGCGTACGAAGGGCTCGGCGTCCCAGTCCGTGCATGCATTGCGTCTCCCTGGTAACATTCCCGGCATCAGTCGGCTTATGGCTGATTCATTTCGAAATCCCGCTGTCGATTGCAGCGTTTTCGTTCGGAATGAAATTTATTTTATTGCATGATCGATGGGATGCGAAAAGAGCTTTGCGGACTTTTCCGCCGAACTTTTCTCCCTTTTTTCGAAACTTCCGAGCTCGCTCCCGAAGATTTCCCACGGAGATTCTGTGAGGAGCGTCACCCCGATAAAATTTACATTAGGAAAGTAATGGAAAATTTAATTTGTACACGTTAGACAACAGTCGGAGATTGCGTGCCACAATAAATACCGGATATAATAATAAATTATTTCGAAAGATATATAACACTATAAATTCATGAATGAACGTAATGTTTAAGATTAATCAGATAAGTATTTGAATTTGAAATAATTTATGCTTACGAATTCAGACGTAATGAAAAAAATATCAGATTCAGGTTCGCGATAATTTTCATGTCAAATGACCACTTTAAAAGCCTGGCTTAAGATATTTTCGGGAATTTCATAGCTTTCGGTAGATACGCAATGTGATAATAAGATGCTTCAATATTAAGCTTTCACATTTTTAAATGTATTTCTCTTTATTTCTATGTATTTTATTTATAAATAGAAAAGCAGAACTTTGATTTATGTTCTCGTTTTAAAAATGGATAAGAGCCGACCTTAATCTATAGGCCAAGTTTCCCCGGAAACAATGCGGATATCTTCTTAAGATTTTTCGATCTGTCATTGTACAAATTGCTTGGAAAAATGCAGATCTAGAAATCTGCATTACTTTTAGTAAATAAATAGGGATCTAACCGAACAGATTTTTATTTATAAACCAAATGATGCTCTTTCCTTCTGCTTTAAATTTTACGATCCACTACTTCCGTCAAAATATTTTTTCCTCATGCATAACAGAGATAGCAAGAAAAGAAAGAACCTTATTAAAATTTCTGAAATCTTCTATGACTTCCTGAAAGTCTTCGGGCAGAAGACTTTGTAATGTTCTGATTCCATTATGAAAAAGTAGCGATGGTCTTGCAGGGCTTTACTCGATTCTTTTTCTTTAACCTTAAAAACGCCAAAGGATCCAATATTTTCGCTACACTCGGTCCGTGAATTTCGAAAGGATATCCCGGGAAATCCCGAAAAACTTTTTTTTTTTTTTTTTTTTTCAATTTCAGCGCAGGAGAAAATTTCATACGCCATCGATATGAAAAATTTTTTTACTTTTCCCCCTGCCCAGCTCTTGGCTGCGGAGATGCCAACGACCAGGTTTATTTTGTATTTCCGGCCGTGACACTGCGCGAAGAGACCGGGAAAAGTGCCTTCGCTGCTTCGCAAAAAAACTGAAAATATGATTGAATCCAATGTTTTAATTCGGTTCCACGTCAAAGCTCAGATTAAAAACATAATTAAAAGCACGAACGGGATGCCGAAAGTTAAAAGTTTCAGGGAACAAGAAGGAGGAAACTCGAAACAGTTGCTGGACGAAGCTTTGAGGAAAACTTTTCTCCGGAAAAATGGAGAAACTCGAACGGCCTGGAACCGAGGGAACGCCAGGAACATTAGGGAAAATGATAATTGCACAAGAGCTTCGGGACCGGGTCGATAAACGCGGGATCTTTGCAGATTTTTCGAACGTTTCCCTCCGCTTGAATATTTATGCGACGCCCTGGTACCTTATCCTGCCGGTGCTTTGTATGAGTGCATGTTCGCATGCGAACGCCGTCGTTTGACCTGCTCAGGAAAAGTGTGCGAAAATCTCCCGTGCCAAACGCCTTCCTTTTCCTTCTGCGGTTCTCCCGCTCTCCTTCCTCCCCCCCCCCCTCTCCCACGAAAGCCCCCAAAATGTAATTCTGCTGCGGCAGCAGCATTCGGAAAGTGAAGATGTGACAAATCGCAGAGATTTGTCTTGCCGCCCGCAAAAAAAAAAAAAAAAAAAAAAATGAAATCCACGATTATAAACGGATTCTACTTCTCGGTTTTCCGCGGGGAATTTTTTCATAAAACTCAATTGGAAATAGCTTTCCACCTCTCCCGCCTTCCTCCCGGGAAAGGGAATTTAAGACAAGAATATTTTGAGGAGGAGGCAATAAAGGACCGAGAGAAATGGGAAATATTCCAACGAGACTGCAGTGAAAGGGTAAAGGGATCTGGGAAACGTCAGCAATGCCGACTAGCCCAGCTGTAGGGGGGTGTCAGCTCGATCGATTACAAAATTTTCTCATTTTCCTTCCTTTTACTGGGACATTCGTCGGATTGATCTATCGCTGAACTTGTAACCTACTTTATCCCATACGGCACTTTTATTTATACTTTCCCAGTTAAAAAAAAAAAAATTGTTAAATGCCTAACTGAAATATTCAAGTTAAACGGTTTATTTGTACATATCAAAATAAACATGGATCTTTTTGATATGCCGATGCTTAGATAAAAAACTTGTTACCATGGTTCGTGAATATCATAAATAATGGACCCTCAATAAATCTTGCGCATAAATTATCGCTCTCTAATGTTAATTTCATGCCATAGGTGTCGGCAAAAAAAACAATATTAGTTATATCAATTATATCAGATCAATTAGTTACATCAAAAATTGTCGAATTCAGTTACTTTTACATCCATCTGAATCTCAGGATATTTCCTTATATTTTTTTAAACGTTGGTAATGTGTTTTCAAATGTAATCGCCATTTAAGTTTTATTTATATGTGTGTTAAAGGAAGTTGTTAGGATAACAATAAACCTGATTACTGATACTGAAAGTCCACTAATGCTTAGTACGTGATAATACATATGCTTACTTGATTATACACTTTTTTGAATGGTGCTGGTTTCCTGTTCGGTCAAATGAAGAATGAAATGAATGTGTGAAAATTCGAAGAACCGTTATACGTGTAATATTATCTCGGGCAAAGCTCAAATGGCTGTTTTAAATTTTGAAAGGATAAAAATAATTATAATTATTCTTTTGCCATTTGTGCTTCTATCTTTGTACCGAGGTTGTTGACTTTTACGAGGGCCTTATACATTTTTAACTCTAAAATAACGATGATTTGAGGGTACTTTTCCTCTGGTGTTATAAACGATTTCGATTGTGAACAAATGGCACTAATTTTTATTATTATATGACGTGGAATGGGCTCTGGTCTTGTAGAAAAAAAAATTTGTCATAAATTTTTTTTGGCAATATTACAATATTAGTCAATAATTTCTGAAGCACGCATGTATTGTGAAATTTCTGCATAGGTTTATATTTTGTCGTGTCTTTTAAAATAGAAATAACAGAAATTTAATTTAAAATGATGTTTTTATGTTATTATAATACAGCTATTTTTTGATTTATTTTTGTTAAAAAATATTCATTATGTTTATTTCCTTTATTCTTCGATAACCCAAATTATTGTTCATATATTGTTTTGCATAATTATAATATTAATATATTATAATATGCGTTATATATTATAATAATAATATTATGCATTATTATTATAATAATATTACAATATGCTTTATAATAGTATAATATATATATTGGTATTATCAAATACAAATAATGCAAAACTTTTTCGTAAGTAAATCGTCGATTTTAATAACCGATTGAATTTGATAAATGCATCAATGCATCATGATATTATACAAAAGTTTTTAAAAAATCAGTAAAATCATACTTTTAAATGAAAAAAAATATGATTGTGTAATTTAATGAATTATTCGTAAAATATTGTTGAATAAAGCATTCAATTTTTCACACGGGAAAAAAATATAAATTCTGAAATTTTTT
>JAOWBB010000002.1:1253412-1282802 GCA_028565995.1 Ricinus marginatus
AAGCCACTGTGGGAGAACCTGTTGTGAAACCAGATGGACAAAAATATTGGCCAGTAGTCTCAAGAAAACCATTACCTGTTTCTGAACCACAGCCAGTACCTTACAGACCATATACAGAGAGACCAGTCCAACCACAACCGGAGCAAATATTCAACGGGACACATTACACTACATTGCTTCCTTACAAGGATGGAGAAGCACCTCATGTACCCGAAGAAGCCACTGTGGGGAAACCTGTTGTGAAACCAGATGGACAGAAATATTGGCCAGTGGTCTCAAGGAAACCACTACCTATCTCTAAACCTCAGCCAGTACCATACAGACCATATACAGAGAGCCCAGTCCAACCACAACCGGAGCAAATATTCAACGGGACACATTACACCACATTGCTACCGTACAAGGATGGAGAAGCACCTCATGTACCCGAAGAAGCCACTGTGGGGAAACCTGTTGTGAAACCAGATGGACAGAAATATTGGCCAGTGGTCTCAAGGAAACCACTACCTATATCTAAACCTCAGCCAGTACCATACAGACCATATACAGAGAGCCCAGTCCATCCACAACCGGAGCTAATGTTCAACGGGACACATTTTACTACATTGCTACCTTACAAAGATGGAAAAAAACCACATGTACCTGAAGACGCCACTGTGGGAGAACCTGTTGTGAAACCAGATGGACAGAAATATTGGCCAGTGGTCTCAAGTAAACCACTACCACTCTCTCAAGTACAAGGTGTGCCATACAGACCATTTACAGAGAGCGCAGTCCAATCACAACCGGAGCAAATATTCAACGGGACACATTACACCACATTGCTACCTTACAAGGATGGAGAAGAACCACATATACCCGAAGATGCCACTGTAGGAGAACCTGTTGTGAAATCAGATGGACAGAAATATTGGCCAGTGGTCTCAAGAAAACCTTTTCCCTTGGTATCAGATGATCAAGCTTTACTTTTTTCAGGATCTATAGCTATGCCGAAACCGTTTTTGGGTCCAATTTTCAACGGAACTCATTTCATAAAATTTCAGCCGTACAGAGATGGTGAAGAACCTATTGTTCCGGATGATGCTATGTTAGGACGTCCAGTTATTAGACCTGATGGACAGAAATATTGGCCCATCGTTTCTCGAAAACCGTTGCCTGCTTCTGATTCTCAAAGTGTATCCTCTAGGCCATACACTGGGAAGCCATTTAAAGAAACTCCAGAGGAGATTTTTAATGGAACACATTATATTACGTTTATTCCTTACAAGGATGGTGAGAAACCTCATGTACTAGAAGACGTAATTGTGGGACAACCGCTTTTTAAACCGGATGGACAGAAGTATTGGCCAATTATTTCTACTAAACCTGTGCCTTTGGTATTAGATCACGCAAAACCAGCGTTTGATTCTGCCGTTAGTCCTGATGTAGTTTTTAATGGATCACATTATATTCAGTTTGTTCCATACATTCGGAATAAGAAGCCTGATATTCCAGAAGGGGCGATTTTAGGTCAAGTTCAACAGCTTTATGACGGTTTGTTATATTATCCTATTATTTATATTAATGATCCATTTGGTACTACAGCTTTAATTGAAAACGTGACAGAGAGTGTAAAACCTGTGGTACCTAACTTTGGGAATTCTATGGAAACTGGACAAGTTTTTAATGGAACACATTTCATTCAATACGTACCTTATGATCCCAACAAACTGCCTGATGTACCGGAAGAAGCTACATTACAACATTCACAGGAAGGTCCTGATGGTCAAATGTATTGGGTTATTACTTCTAAGAAGCCTATAACATTATATTCGGCTGCAGCACAAGAAGAGACATTCAAACCACATCCAGGCCAATTCTTTAATGGAACTCATTTCATTCAATACTTACCATATATTCCGAATCAAATGCCAGTGGTTCCAGAAGGAGCGACGTTAGGCCAGCCGGAAAAAGGATTTGCAGATCAAATGTATTGGGTTATTATTTCTGAAAATCCACAACCAGAGTTATCGGTATCACAAGTTCAACACATAACGCCAGCCACTACTGCAGAAGTAGAGCAATTAGTGACAGTCGCACATGGGATCCATCCACTTCAAAATACTACTAAAACTTCTGGAGCTTCAGGAGAAAGTAAACCAGATTTGCATCAAGAAAAACCATTATATGGAATTCATGAGCCATCAACAGTCCAGAGCCTTAATGGAACGCATAACATCCAATATTTACCATATAATGATAAAGAAAAACCTCATGGTTCAGTTATACCCTCCCAACAATTACCTATCGGAACCCCTGTTTACTCGACTGATGGCTATCCTTCGTATCAGGAACCCACAGGAGATAAATCACATATTGGTGAACACATTGCTTATAATGGAAGTGAACAGGCAGAAAAAGATATTCTGCGACCTGGTCAGCAGGGATATTATACTCCACATAAACCAGATAATGAAGATCATAGTCTTTGGACTTATGGGCAATATAAACCTCAAGTTGGACTTACTAATGGAACTCAGTCAAATGCTAACAAAATCCCGATACCACATCAGGGAGGAAAACCAGTCCAACATTATCCGAAGCCAGGCTCTGAAGAACATGCTTTCTGGACACATGAATACAAAAAGCCACAAATTCCAAGCAATCAATCACATTTATCACCTGGATACGCAAGTGAAGAAAAACCTGGCTCTCATGTGACACCTACTATCAACCAGCAATCACAGTGGCCTTACGGTTACGAGAAACCTCAGTCAGGAAGCGCTCAGAATGCTACTAGTGTACCTGGTTATCCACAGGTATCAAAATTACCCTCTCAACAGTATGGAGGAGAAAATTCAAAACCAAACATCGGAGAATATGAGTCTGGAAAACCGCCGGTATCAGGTTCTGAAGAGTCTTCTTATGAGAATGTTGATGAGGATCACTTGATAGAATATCCTTCGGGAACCGATTACGATGATACCCAGGAGCAACCTTACGGACCAGGAACATGTCGTTATGCCGGAAAAGTTTATGTATCTGCTCAACAAATACCAAGGGACGATCCTTGCGACTTCTGTTTTTGCTTTAGAAGTGACATAATTTGCCTGCAGCAAAGCTGTCCTCCCCCGATACCGGGATGTCACGAGGAACCTATTCAAGGCTTTTGCTGTCCCAGATACGAGTGCCATGTCAAGATGGCAACTTTACTTAACGTAACTACAACAACGACCACAACGACTACCACTCTGCCTCCGCATTTCTTGTCTCATGTATACAAAGGAGCAGCCGGAAGAACTGGATGCTTCGTCCAAGGGAAAGCTTATCGAGTCAACGAGCCCATACCGTCAGCCTCGGGACCCTGCATGGACTGCAGGTAAGGAAATCGAAAAAATTGATCATTTGGTTTTTAAAATCAAACTGCATAATATTGAAATTATAACATTTTCTGTTAATTTTTTCAGTTGTGGCGGTGATGGTAAGATGAAATGCGAGCCAAAATTCTGCACACCCGAACCAATGGTAAGGCAAATGATTGCATCGTCGGAGAAGCCAACTCCATCGAATCGAAGATGAAGCCCACCTCACAGTCATGAAACATAAATTCACATCTTAAGTTCAAACTAAGAATGTGATTTTCAAGAAAAATAGTCAAACAAAAAAACACCATTAAAATACTCGAACTAATATAATATTATGACGATAGAATACTAAATGAAAGAGCTCATTAAATTATTTGAAATATTTATTTCGAGAAGCAACATTTTTTTTTAGTATGGGAACATTTATGAAGTTTCCGAGTTTGAATATGTCAATTTTTTTGTAATTTTTCAGTAGTAAAGATAGGTGCCAAATTAGATAATTGGACTGTGCCTTTCTTTTCTAGATCTTTTTTAAATCATTGGTTGCCATTTTGTTTTCCTTTTTTTATAAGACGCTAAGCTATTGTGTTGAGAATGCTTGTGTGAATGTTGTTGTTTTTTTTTTTTTTAATAATAATAATTATTATTAAATCAGTAGTCCATTTGGAAAAGGATTTGTTTTGATATGACTGAATTGACAATGTAAATCACATGCCTTTACCTTAATTATAAAATCATTTCATTCAATTAACGATGTATGATTATTCCCTAATGTTCCGTGTTTTGTTTTATTTTTAAAACAAGATTTTATAAGACTAACAGATTCGCGGGCAGATAAAGTTTTATCCTGCAAGGGATGAAGGCATGTGATAATTAGATAGACTTTATGGACTTCTTTCATGTTTATTTTAAACAAAAACCCATAAGTTTTTGATGTTATATTGATTGAAATAAAAAATTTAAAATATTATTGCTGTAATACTTTGCGAAATTAAAAAGAGATTTTAATGACTTTATCAAAAAATATTGAGTATTTCAGCAATAAACGTAAAAAATGGCTTACCGAAAAATGTGACTGTCAAAATTAAAAACTGCCATGATATGTGTATAAATCGTAAATAAAACTTTCATGTGAAGGTTTTTAATTTTAACTTTTTAAAGACATAGGATTGAGTTTTATTGTAAAAAGATGTTAAAGCTTTTAAGCAAACTCACATATCGATTTAATAGGGATTTAAATGAAAAAAGCCATTAAAAGATATGAAAATGTTCTTAGTTTAATTCACAGAAATTGGCAACACATTTTTTTTAATTATTTCAATGGACTTTTTAATGATATATGTAAATGTTTTTTATTTCTTATTTATATTTTATCTAAATAAGTTAATTCTTACCATATTTCTGCGCCTTGAACGAGAACATCCATCAAGGTATTTACCTTGTCTTAAATTAAAGCTTATTGGGTTTAAAATTATTATTTTTATTATCATTTTTGAAGTTAGTTTTAAGGTAGTTTACAATTTAGGATTTAAGTCCGATGTACATAAAACAGAAATTTTTAAGTAAATTTACCTTTGAATTTTATACATTTATTTATGTAAACAATATCCTGATAATTAATCCAACATTTTTAATTTTTTCCATTATTAAAAATTAAAAATAAATTGACAGCATACTTTGCAGTTTTCTTCTTTTAATCTATGAAATTACACCCTTGGTCTACGATATTTAGAAAGAATCACGTGTGATATGTGCATAAGGGTATATGCACGTATCGCATATCTTATCAGAATACGTATTTTTATATTTCTATGTATGTATGTGGAATGGCATGACGTTACAATTCAAGTTTGAATGCAACATCTATTAACACATGAAATGAAAGGTATCTAGCAAAGAGCTGTTTTCGCAGCTCTTTATTAAATGCTCTCTGCAAAATTCATATGAATGAATTTTCCTCAAAAGTGAGAATATTTTTGCCATTTTCTTAAAAATCGTAATTATTGCACTTTTCTTTGTCTTCTGTTTCCTCTGTTTATTCGAGTTATCGCAACTGAGCCTGTCATCATTACAGAAACTTGTAATCTTCCGTTGATGATTGTATCATCAACGTCTCAAAACTGAATGTAAATTTTACTGAAAGCGGGGATACAAAAGCAACTATATTTATTTATCAAAAGACGAAAATGAAATTGACGTATATTTTTTAGCTACCTAATCGAAACTGTTAGATTTCGATTGTCTAGTAAGTAATTAGTTTTATTTTTTTATATTATAAAAGTAATTAGATTATATTTTTATATTATAAAAAATATTTATTTTTTATGTTTATTACTTATTTACGAATACATCATATAAATAATATTATTATTTATTTTTTTTGTTCTTTTCGTATTCGTTATCATATGAAATTTCCATACACGAATACATATTTATACTTTTGCTTATGATTACCGCAAACAATGAATACTCATAAAGAAATATAAGAATTCTCATAATTTCAAATTATTCATGTAAATCATTCAAACTTTTCATTAATATATAAGCCGAACTCGTATTCGTTAATAATACATATTTATTGTACAGCATGCATGTAGTACTTCTATGTATGAGTTTAAAAATTCGAATTGAAGCGAATCTTTTCGTCTTTTCAACTCAACTAAAGTTGTCCCGTTAATAGATGTATACATATAAAGCAGTTACACAAGTAAGGAACTTTTCTGATAGGTAAAGCAGATAGCGAAGTGAAGTATGGACTTATCTGTAACCCCAATTAATACCAGAATTTAAGTTTCAAATGGCATTAAAAATACTTTCTGACTGTCACAGTTTAAAATCGGCAACACAATTTACAGGGTGACATAATAAATATTCTATCAAAGATAAGAATAATAATCTTCCTGATAAACTGCTCACATTATTTGTTTAAGATGGCATTGGCGTTTGCTAAATTTACAGAAGAGGCATTAACAAGAATATAGTGAAAAAAGGATTTCAATATTGCAAGCACTAAAGGAAAAAGAATTAAGCAAGCAGCAAATACCAGTAATACCGCAACATGGAAATACAGTTCAGCAAATATCTATATCAAGAGCAGCGGATATACTTAGAGCAATTAACCGCGGTGCAGTTAATGAAAATTTTAATTTAACGATTATTGCAAGTGGAATTTTACGAAGTCATTATGTAAAATAAATTCCTGTAAGAAAGATGCAAGCACTAAATCGAAAAAATGTATATTTTGCAAATAATTATCATCCGACTTCGACACTGTACCCGAAAAGCCGAATGAAACGACAGCGTTTTGTAGGTTGAGGTAATCCGTAACGAGAAACATGAATAACTAATTGCAATCAAAGTGTTATGTCTCCTCTTTATTTTAATATTTTCCTCACATGGAATTACATTGAAAACTTAATATCATTTGAAAAACTATAAGTTATAGCGAAATTTTAAAATGATTATTGAGCATTAACAGTTAAACCCGAAATCCGAGTTGCGCCTATGATTAGTATCAAGTTGTAAGTGTCGAACTACTTGAATATATCGCCAGTTGATACTTCCAAGTTTATAAAGCTAGTTTTTAAAAGGAGTTTTATACAATATTTTTTTGGAATTAAAAAAGTTTATTGTTCAGCGCGATGACCAAAGACAGGACTTCTGAAATGATAAAATTAATGCGTGTAAGTTCATTCATTGTAATATCGCATAAAAACTTTTTTTTCCGTATGTCAGTAATTTGGAAATGAAAAATAAATTGCATATCTGAGCATTTTCCTGCATAATAAATATGGTCCTCTATAAATACAACTGGAAGCAAGATTTATATTTTACATTCTGAAATAATTTTTGAAAACTTATTTTAATTACATAAGCTAATGCAAAAAGAAAACTCATTTTTCCTTAAGAAACAATTTAATCGTGCCCCTTTAACGGCATCATTTACAGACGATTGAAACACTTCTACAGACATTTTGGCCGGTTAGAATCGGTTCTGCAAAATTTGGATAACATGTCTGGGCTGTTCGGAAAAGTCGATAGTGGACTCAAATCGAAATTATTTACTTTACTGAATTTAATAATAGTTTACAGTTGAAAATATTCATTTTACCATTTTGCGAGAGCAGAGGTTCGACTCAGGTCAGGTTCAAAACCTTTAAAAATTAACATTTTTCGTCAATATTGATTTATTTTTTCATTTAAAGAATCAATAACGGTGACAGATTTTTCTATCGATGGAGCAATGACGGAAATTTTAATAATATCCCCAAAGAGAAATGGGTCATGTATGCTTGTAGTTAGAGATCGCCGAAGTGTATTTTAAAAAAAAATATCAACAGGTTAGTGAAAACAGATTCTACGCAGACACATGCCATGTTTCTAAAATAAAAATATTCGTTGCTTCGGCTAAATAATATTATATTTCTTAATGGTGATCGAATGGCGACATTTGCTATTTTTCACAACTTGGCTTATTCTTTCAAAGGCTTTTCTTTTACTGTTAGTTTTTTTCCGATTATATTCGTCCCAATAGATTAATAATTCCGAGTAAGACGTCATCAGCTGAACACATGCACGTGAAACTTGTTACACGATAAAATCCTGTAGGAAAAAAAGAAAATACATATTTTTATGTGAAAAAAAGTTTTATTTGATTTTATTTAAATAAAACATTTACAAAGGTAAGACAAATTTTTTTTTGTCGAGCCACAAAGAGTTGACATGATCCAAAAAGTATGTCCCAATTCTTAGTATAAATATCGATAATTTGTTGCAACGAAATTTTTTTGAGTCTGGGATAAAAATGTTAATGGTTTCCGACAAAAGTTCTAATTAAATTTGCATAAGTGCGAAACTGAATTGTTCTTATATGAACTTAGTTTTTTCCACTTTACAGTAATTTCGTTTTTTACTTATATCGGCTAGTAAGACGAAAAATGCATTTAGATAAGCATAATGTTACTTGGTCCAATTAGCGTTAAAAAAAAAGTTACTACTTGTTCAGGCTAAAGGAAAGTCGCAACGCAGCGAAATTATATCATCATTCAAATAAAATGTTATAATAACATGATTTAATCGATGACGATCGTAATGATAATAATAAAAAAAATATAATTTATCTTTTAGGCAAATAACCTGACGACCGAACGGGAAAACTCAATACATGTAGGAACATCGGAATCGATAATTTATTTTCTCGAACAGGTAGAATACTTCAATGAAATTTGAAATTGATTAAAACGTGAGCTTTTCTTGACAAAAGTTTTGAGTTGTTTAAAAGCGAGTTTCTTGAAACCGCAAAATATTCGCCATGGTATTTGATGTAAGCAAACGAATTGGGACTTAAGCTTCGGAAACTTAAACTTATTAAATTTAACTTATTATTAAACGACATAATATTTTCTCAATTATGAAATCTTTCGTCCAACAAATACATTCACGGGTGTTGTAAAATCTACATTTGTTGCCTCGTATTCAATTCATATTGCACTTTATATTAGATTGAAAAAATTTTAATTTTTTTTAATAATATCATGTTAAAAATTAGTTATTGCATCAGGATAACGTGTTACACTTTTATGTTGCGATCTTTACATTTTAAGATTGTATTACGTTCGTTTCACTTAATGTGGACGAATTGATCCCGACAGCGGCAGCGGATTGACCAACAAGATCGATTGCTCCATGTTATTTATAATCCCATATCATTTGCTTCTGATTCTGCTCTAATTGAGTCGTTCACTTAATAGAAAAAAAAAAGATCGCAAAAAAAACTTAGCCGTTTCTGTATAATATATTATAATCAAATGTTCGGGACAAATATGCCTATTTAAAGTTGTTTTTTAAAGGTGGAACGCTGCAGAAACGAAATTCAATCTATGAAAGATCAAATAGGAACGCTCAAGAGATGTCACAGCGAAATACAAAGGACTACAAACGAAAATACTCGTGAGTAAACGTCCGAATGTGAAATGTAAAATTTTGTGCCCGAACAATTCTAACACTCTTCAAGCTATTTCAAAGGAAAGTCAAACGCACAATTTAAAATTCATTTCACGTTGGTAAATTTTTTTCTTATTTATTTATTTTTTTTTAAGGGAAATATTTGCAAAACAGAGTGGAAGAAAAGAAAACCGTGATAACCTCCTCAATCATTGCAATCAGAAATAATCTTAAATGTAAGTTTAATCGTTTGCATAATTATATGAAACTAAAACTTTTGTAAAAAAAAAAATATATATAACTTTATATTGCAGTAAATAATCGTGAACAGCTGTAAAATTTTTCCTCTACGAGTTCATAAGAGAATTTCATGTAATTAGAAATATTTTCCATAAATGGGAAACGATTAACAATTTGGTTTTTTCAAAATTTATATAAAACTGCCAGCAAAACCACACTTTATCACTTTCTGCAGCTTTTTTTTTTCTTTTTATCAATTCGAGCAAATTGTATAATATATTTATACGGATTTAATGTTACAGCAACGAGATTAAGAGATTTCTAGGCGCGTTCACATTTGAAAAAGAAATATAAAAAATATCCTCCTCATAATTCTAAACTTGTAGACTTGCTTTTTGTTCATGTTATTTCGGTTTCGCTCTAGTCATGCAGCACCTTTAAATGAAATATATCGCAGGATTAAGTTTACTTTATATTTTTTCTTTTCCAAATCGCAGCAGTTCAGAGCACCTTTGCAATGCAGAAGATAAGTCCAGCCCTCAGAAGAATCAAAGAAGTCCAGATAAATTCGCTAATCAGGACTCTGAATGAGATCACAGAAGATTATTACAATTGCTTGGTGGATCACTCGGAGAAATGCAAAAAAATATTGTACGACATGATTTCGAGTATGCATTTTTAAAAATACCAATTTTACTTGTCTCATTCATCCCTCACAAAATTATTTGTAAAAATTCAATCGTTTTCAGTTACTAATGTGGATAAAGCCGAATTTGAGGATCTTGTACAAAAAGGGAAAATCGCATTTTTTACGAATAACGTAAGTTCTCCTGATGGGTGAATACTCACGTTTCAAATAGTATCTTGACACAAAAAGTTAAATAAATCGATATTACAATTTGAATACAGTCTAAAGGCTGAGAAATATTAGATAAAAACAAAATTTGAAATCCGGTTTAAAACACAAATAAAATGTTAGAATATATGTATAAAATTTTGCACAAATTTAATTAACGAAAATTGTTTCGAAAAATAATAATTGAAAGAAAGAAAATTATCCGATGACAAATATATATATAATTCTCCTTGCTACCATGCTGGTTTAACGTTGCCTGCCTGATTTTCACACTTTATGGATATAGTCTGACCTTCCTTATAAAGTGCAACCATATTAATGAGCCTTCTAAAATTTATTTATAATTAAAGAGAAGTCATTAATGTAGTAATGATCAAAGAGAAGTTTGAACTGGATTCGAACGAAACAAGCTGATCGACTGATGAATTTTGAAAATCTGGTTTAACACTACTACTATATATATTGTTGCTATAAACAATCAAATATACTTACATTAAAAATTTGATGAAGGCTAAATTAAGCAGTCTCACATTGGGATACAATTTAAAATGCGACATATGCAATACAAAAAAAAAACCAGTCGTTATCAAATTTTTAAATAAATTTCAGTTACTGCTGAATGAGCTGGAACAGAAAATAAATTTCAGAAATTTAGAAGACAGGCATAAAGACATTTTAAAAATTGAACAATCCATTTTGGAATTGAAGAACCTGACGCAAGATCTGAGTTTGGTAATTGCTATTCAGGGGGAGAAGGTGGAATATGTGGAAAAAAATGTACAGAACACATCGAAAAAAGCGGATAATGCAGCTCGAATTATAAAATCAGCCTCAAAAATTAGGAGCAAAACGAGAAAAGTAAGTTAAAGGATTTCAAGTTTTTTCATGTAAAGGAAGTATCTTCCATGATTTATTATTATTAAGTTGTTATTTTTTAATTTGATCATTCTGTTACATCTTTTTTCAGAGGAAATTAATTATAACGTTATTATGCACAAGCGTGACAATAATAATAATAATTTTATTGCTAATGATAGGGTGACACTATTCATGATGTGACGATGATTTAAAAAAAATTTATTTAATGTGATCTCAACTCAAAGAATATGAAGTAACAGACAATTAAAATAATAAAAGAGTTAATTACCAGTATATAAAACAAAATATTTCATAAATTATTATTATTATTATTATTATTATTATTATTAAGGCCTTTATCTATACTTTTTTAAGGAATTAATATTTCAAATAATGAATTTAAAAAATTTCTATTTTGTAATTAAACAATCAGTTGCCAAATCTTTTAAATTTTAATTTTTTATCCATGAAATAAATAAAAAAGGATCTTCTTTTATTGAATAAATACAGATTTATATGACAGAAAGTGCATAAAGTATATGATTAAATGTACTTAAGTCATTTCTATACTGACATGAGTAGTTTCCATTTAGGAAACCAAATTATAAAAATTTAACAATCATAACTTAAGCTAAATGTTAAAAAATTAAATTAATCATTTTAAAAACTTTTTAAGGAGATGAGTAAAGTTGTTATTATACATAAAATTTGACAGAACTAAATTATTTTTGAAATAAATCAATTTTATTAAAAAGATAAAACTTAGGAACGATCATTTCTTGTTTAAATTCTTTTTTCAGTCTTTATCATTAAAGCTGAGTGGTGAATCATTGTCAATTTAATAATGATAATGATAATGATGATTATTTAATGAAAAATGTTATTCCTTTTACCTTTGTAAGTAGAGAGCATATCTTAAAGAATATTTTTTAACATTTTGTTATAAAGTTTAGATTTTATTTTGCAACATTTGTTATAAGTTTTCATATCCAAAATTAGTGCTCTCCAAATGTGTTTTACTTTAATCACTTCAAAATGAACAGCATCAGATTAATTTGTTAATAAAACCAAGACTAATTCATCAGATCTTGAAATATTATGATCTGTTTTTTAAGAATTTCGTTAAAAATAATTATATTTTCATTAAAATTGTTTTTTCCAAAAAATATTTAATGCTTACATACTGAATGTCTATTAAAATCAAACTATGCACAGTTCAAATTCCCTTCTCATTTAATTAAGTTTTGATTCAGATTTATTATTTTATGTGTTATTGTTGTTATAAGCTATTATATTATTTGTTTGAAATATTTGTCTTTTTTTTATATTTTATTTCTTCTTACTGGTCAAAAGTTCTCCCATAGACACATTTTTTTTATTTATCAACAATGTTGATGCCTAGTTTTTTCTGCTTTTAAACATTTTTGATAAGGTAAAACTATTATTTCAATTTTATTTTGAAATTCCACATGTTTAAATTATCCAAATCTGAAAAAAACATTGTATTTAATATTTATGTTAGAATGTTATTGAGATAATAAAAGTTCAATCTTAATAATTTACATTTTCTAAAATTAAGGTCTCTCAGTATATGCATATGGACCAATTAATATTTTCACCTTGCAATAACAATTTGATAATCAATTACTATAATTAAACAAAAGATAAGTCTATAATTTCATCCTTAAATTTGTTAGTATAGCTTAGTTATTAATAACAATTTTTACTAAATTAAGAAAAGAGGGAAATGAATAAAAAAGTAAAATATTGATTTCTTTTGTTAAAAATTTGTTAAAAATAAGAGTAACAATTTTGTATTCCAATCAAAAATATCTATCCTCAACTTTTAACAATTGAAAAATCTCATGAATCAATAAAATAAAAAATTTTTTTTCTTTTATAAAAATAAAATTAACTAATCCTGTAGTTGGCAATTTGTAAGAATATAATTATATTTCCTTTTAATTAGAGAAATAAAGTGTCATTATTTTATATAATTCTAATATGTTGAAAGTTGTTGATTACAGAAAATTAGTATTACTATGCAATTTAGACATCAAAGTCCAGCAATTTTGCTTTTTTGATGAAGATTTATTTGCTCTGTTACAGTTTTCATGCTTAACAATTCACTCCTTAAGTCTGTAGCATAAAAGCTCTAGATTGACATTTGAACAAATGTGGAATCTAAAATTTGATAACACAAATCTTGATTTTTAAAAAGTTCTGCTTTTTGATGATGAATTTGAACGATGATACCGTTTTTTTTTTCGGGAAGAAGCAAAGAGAAATCAAATAAACCATTAAAGTCGAAAGCTTTTTACCGTAGCCAAAGGCTTTCTTTCAATATGCAAATTCAAATACTTTTATATTACTTTAGGTGATATGTTTAATGCTGGGCAGACTTGATTTTTTAATTCCCCAAAATGATGATAGTTCCAAATATTACATGATCTCTGTCATTTGTCCAGAAGTTCTATATATATATATATATATGATGAGGCGAAACATTTGACATTCATTCCTTATTAAAGTCAACTTCACCCGAAGGTAAAATGCTGGATTTTTTTGCAATAGGAAATTTTGGCCTTCTATATTTCACTTCTATTATCCCACAAGCTATAACAAAATATTTCGATATTAATACATTCTGCGATCTCTTTTTCAGAGTACGAAAAATAAATAAAACTTTCCGATCCAAAAGAAGAGCGTAAATTGATTGCAGCCATATTCGACTTGTTGCAGATGATGTTTGAAGGCTTCCGGTCGAATTTGACATACTTCCTCCACCGCGAGATAGGAAATATTGGGCTGCGAAGCTGGCTGCAATTTTATTGTCTAATATTTTAATTACTCTCAGAATTAGATAACACATCAATAATTAAAGATGGAAAATGATGCAGGAGAAATTGTTGATTTATATTGCCCTCGTAAATGGTAAGTTTTTAATACCACGTGCACCCATTTTTTAGTATATTTATAAAATAACCATAATTCGTTACATGTGAGATAAGCTTGAGATTTCATAGACCTTTATAATGTGCAGCTATTCAATTTTTCGTTTTAGTATTTGCCTGTTTTTTTTTATAATGATCTTATTAACTGAAGTTACAATTTTTTTGCAGCATTAAAAGCACTGTGTATTTCTGATGAGGAAATAAATTGATAATTGCCTTTTTTTAAAAAAATTACTGCTCTAAAATTGCAATATTAAAAAAATATGTATTTTTCATTTGAACATTGTTGTTTGCAGCTCTGCTAGTAATAGGATAATTCATGCAAAAGATCATGCCTCAATCCAAATAAATATTGCAGATGTTGATCCTCAGACAGGTGCAATGACTGATACTTCCAAAATGTATGCCATTTGTGGAGCAATCAGGAGAATGGGTGAATCTGATGATTGTATCACTCGACTAGCCAAAAAGGATGGTATTCTTTCTAAGAATTTTTAAATAAAGAACTATTTTTAATTTATTTTGTTTTTTTATTACCTGAATTTTTCTATAAAGATTGGAAGGTATTATGCATATATTCATGTGAGGAGGATTTTGCTTTGATGCACATGATGTTGATGTGTCACGATGTTCATGTTTCATAACACTACATTATGTTGGTATGCTATATCATGCAGACACTATTTATAAAGATAGTGTTTTAAAATGCAGGGTTTAAAGTTAAAAGTTTAAATTATAAAATTGTTTTTGGTTTCAAAGTTTTCAAAGTTAAGCATCATTTAAATAATTCTATCATTAATATAACATTTTAATTTGTGAAAGAACACAAAATTAAAATTTTAATTAACATAAAACTTATTTTCTATGTTAAATGATATTTTATTATCTCTTGAAAAAAGAATATAATATTTAAATGTAATTTTTAATATCAGATTAATTTTTTGTTTTCAATTTATTACATAAATAGCCAAAAAATAGGTTAAAAAATTTTTTTATTTAGGTAATTTGTAAAATAATAATTGTACATTACTTTAATTATTTAATTATAGTGAAGGGTGCAATAATCTAATTTTTCTTTGCCATTAAAATGAAAAAATTAATTGACTTCTGCAAGTTTATGTTGCCTAAGTCATAAAACTTCATTTAATGAAAAAAATCAATAAAAATTATAAATAAAGAAAAATTATATCATTGTTAGAAAAAATTCACTGAAATGTTAACTCTCAGCTTATAATTTTCCAAAAGGTAATGTTTTGAAAAATTTCAAATATTCTCAAAAACTTAATTAATAATGATTTATAAATCAATGATTTAGTGTTTAATCAATGACTTTTTGAATTGAAGACATTCAGAACATGAAGCGATAATTTCCAATATATTGATACGATAAAGACGAAGGCGAATTTTTTTCATTCGTTTCTTGTAAATCATTATAATAAAGTTGTTAAAATAAATGATAATGGTATAGAGTATAGCTGTTTAAATAGAATATATAGTTAAGATAGTGATATAACTAAGTGTAGCTTCAATTTTTTGACCGAATAGTCTGTAACGGGAAAATTATCCGAACAAGATTTATAGGGAATCGCTGGATCATTTTTTTTTCATTTCGGTCAAAATTAAAAAGTAGATGTGAATTTATCACACACGCACACACACACACACACACACACGCTTCTTAATTTAGAGAAAGATTCCTTTTATATAATTTATAATTCATTCTTCAATTTAAAATCTCATAATGAAAGAAAATGAGTAGATGGCTGGTTCAATGGCATTGATGTTATTCTTAATTTTGCCTCAAAAAAATTAATATTAATGCGATGAAGTTCAAGTATGTAGGTGCACAATTATTAATTCGGCACCCACATTTCGTAAAGCTGTACATTTACAAATGCAAAAATAGTGTACGTTGAGGATTTCCGTGTCAAAAGCTACGCGGAAAGTTTTCATTTAATGCATTTTCAAATTGCCCTCAATTTACATCCTTTTAAATTTCATTAATTTTTGTGATTTAGGGTCCTACAAATTCTGTCAGTTCGCAAGCGCATTGCTCTTCATTCCTTCTCGGATATGAAGTGTGACCCAGGAGTTAAAGAAATTTGAGCATCGACCCATACAAATTTGCCCAAATAATTTTATATTTCGATAATTTAATTGGGAAGGAGTCTTGGTGTTTCTTTTGCCGTGTCGTACCTGAAACTGCGGAAAATGAAAGCGATTCGGAATATATATATATATTTCAGCGAGGGAAAACGGAACCATGGAGAAGGAAAGACGTCATTATTAGAGATTCAAAAATGAGTAGGTCATACAAATTGCCTGATTTCCAGCTTTCATCTCATGGTTTTTGACATATTTATGTTCCCTCCCAGTGTTAAGTTTGTTCTTCCACCCATATATCTTCCCGCCCGTCCTTCATTTTCATTTTTGCCGCGCCTCTGCTCTCTCTTGCGAGGTAGAATGCGAAAATACATAAATTTTCCGACTTCTTTTTTTTTTTTTATTCCCCCCAGACAATGGTGAATGATTTGTTGAATCAAGGATTCAAAATGTATCTTCATTTGAAAAAGTATTAAAATGAAAAGGTTTTTTCTTTTTTTGATGCGATATCCCTGACGCCACATTTTTTTTTTCTTCTTTCGCTGTTGCATTCGAAAATGGGAAGCGAATGATTTTAGGAAGAGGGATGTATCAGTTCTTATGCTCCCCAAGGGCGGGGGAGTCGATTAAGATTCTCCGTTAATCCGGATAGTTTGATTTTTACGGTAGGACTTATCCGAAATAGTCCTTGCCACGATCCCGCGGCGAAATCCCTGTGAGCTGATCGATAAGGCCGCGCTGTAGCGACACATTACACTGGAACAACTTTCAGTTTTTTTTGGTTTCTTGTTATGCATCCGAAATCTTTCCCGCCCCATGCTCAACTCATTACGGAGGCCAACCTTTTGCAGCGGGCAATGCTACCTGAAGACCAACAAACGCCTTGAACGCCTTGGGGATCGAACCCGCAAACCAGATGGAGATATTATGAAGCCTAATCGCTAAATATAAGGCGCTCTCGAATTTAAATTATTTTTAATTTAAGTATCCAGAAAATAAATTTAATTTGAGAGAATACACGTTCTTTGCAGCGATCTGGCGTGGCATTTAATTTTAAATTTTTCACTGCAATACATTGCACTTCAATCCTCGTTCAAGTGTTCTGTGTCAAATTTATTTCTGGATTTCTTTCTCCGTGCGTTGGAATACGATTTTCTTCGGGTTTCCCGAGCAGGTATTTATGTGTTTCTGAGAAAGAAAGAGACGAAAATTATGACAAAAAAAATTTTTTCCACGACGCCAATTAAGATAAGGTGCACGCCGGCAAGATTATATTCAAGCAAATTTGGGACTTGTTGGTCCCAAGTTTTTACCAGCATTCGGAACGTGTGCGATATTCGCGTAGATTTCTCTTCAGTTGAAAAGCTGCTGTTTGGAATTTTCGTTTCTCGCGTTTTGAAAAAAAAAAAAAAAATAAAAATAAGAATAAAAGATAAGTGAATACATAATTTTTCTTATCCTTTATTTTTCTTTTTTTTAAAAGTCATTAACCGAAAATTTTTGTCCCGGCAGATATTTGTTTTCAGGTCGCGAGGTCCGAATCATAAACAGCGGAGCTCGCCCGCCGCATAAGGGCGTTAAACTGAGAGCTACATTCGAAAAAAAAAAAGGACGGTGTAAATCAAGATGAAATGGGAAGCCATCGGGGACCATTTTTAATTAAAACGCACGATAATAAAATAATATCTTGAAGAAATGTGAAAAATCTGCCACAACACCGGATCAAGGAGAGAGATAGAATTTTGAGCTGAGTTTTGGTGAAACTCACCCCAAACCTGTCACGATAAATCAATCTGACCTCTGTTTCCTCATAATCAAATGAATTACGACTAAGGTCCAAATGAGTAAGGGATGATTCTAACGTTACGTCCTTGCTTAGCTTACGGAGATAAAGAAGGGTGGAAAAAAAGATTCATGTTTTATGAGTCATTCAGATGAATGCAGTATTTGCGCTTATGTTTTCGTTATGTAGCCCCGAATATTAAAGTAGATTTCGAAGATAAATTTTAACTCAACTTTACTCTGGACGGTTTTGTTCTTTCAAAATGGTTAAATATTTTAATATTATCATTATTATTTATTGTTTATATCTTTTAATTCAAAAAACTTGGTATCGCGCAGGGGGAAATTTTCAACAAAATTAATTTTATATATTGAATCCGTTGCCGGAAGTCGGAAATTGACGGCAATTTTCAATTCTCTCGAATGATGTGAAAAGAAAAATTCGAAGGCATGCTTTTCCCGAAGTTTATGCTGGGCAGTTTGCCGTGCAAATTTCAGAAAAAGCTAAAATTCCAACTCCGATTTAATTACGAAATACAAAAATCGAAATCGGCTGATGCAAAGAGGAAAAATAAAATTGTTTCCCATACGCGTAAAATTAGTCAAATTTCATTTATGTACAAGGAAACTTGTTCCGTATTCTAAGAGAGTCCTAAAGAGACAAACACAGGGCAATAATTGATTTCTGTTAGCCCGAAAATGACAAAATTCAATTTTTACTAATTGCAATTCGGCATATTTTAATGGTGTAGATATTGCTTCTGGTCTGATTTAAATCCGGGATGAATCGAATTTCTTATTATACAAAAAAAATCTATCGCACAAAGAGGGATGATATATTTTTTTCCAGTAATGAATTTCTAAACTCTTCCAATTTTCAATTTTAGAATTTGAATTCTAAGCTGTTCGAATTTTTTTATGAGGCTGTTTTACGGATTCTAAATGAAAGTGCAATAAATGCGAAAATTTTTAAAAACAGGCATTTGATCACAGTTACTTAAGTAACTTACCGAATAATTTAATCATTCAGAACTTTTGAAGCATAAAATTGCATTTAATCTTTGTAACTTTCATGTGAATGAAGCTGAAATTTACTACGTTTTTTTTCGGGTTCTGGACGACCGGCTATCAAAATTCGGATAACCACTTGTGGACCTTTTTTTGTTTATTATTGAAAAAAGCCCCGTTGAAAACTAAGAGAGAAAATATCCATTAAACCGAAAACCGGGATGGAAACTCGTTCTTTTCATTCCTCTGTATGAATGAAGTAATCTTTCAACCAAGGACAATTTAAATGTTTCATAATTTCACCCTACTTCATCTCCATAAATATGACAAAATTATAATCAAGCAGCATCCCATTTGACCTATAGCTTTTTGTTTTTATCTGGAGCTCGGGCCGAAATCCTAATCCTCATCCTTCATCACTTCTGTTTCGCCCAAATGTCTGCCATACAGTAATAATGACTTTCCAACAAATGGAAAACGAGCGCGAAACTTCTATGCTACCTTTAATCAAATTGTCAATCCCTCACGTTGCTCTTTTCAATTCGTTTCAACTGACAAAATCTACACCGGCAAACAGCGTCAGTTTTTGGGGGTTAGTTCGGGAAAAAAAAACATAAGAAATTAGCAATTTTAAGATAATTTATTTGGCACGATATTTTGATGATACGAACGGGATCGAAAAACTGAAAAACTAAACCGGATTCGAATGGATAAAAAATATATATATATATATATATTCGCTATAGGACCAGAAAATTATACAAAGTGGGTATTTAAGAATTCGATTATAGCGGACACCTAAATTCTTTTAATTGCAAATTCAAACGCATTAAACAAGAAAATCAAAATGTTAAATTTTACGATCCACACTAAATTTCTGCTTGTTTCATCCGGGGTATTTGATTTATCAGTTTCTTATGCGATGCATCATGCGAAAAAGTGATCGTTCCTAACAGTTAAGTATCATTATTCTCATCGCAGGACATGTCGAAATGGAAAGGGATATAAATTATACCGTACGCTTCCCCCCCATCTTTCTACAAACCTATTCTGAGCTTTTCACATTCAGGTTTTAGGCGACGATTTCAAATTTTTTGTTTCCACGATAGGGGCATCGTTAGAGATCGTATAACAAATCAATTATTACATGTAAGAGATGCCAATTAAAATCACAAATCTTGAATAAGTTGAAAATAAATCTTTCATTTCCCACCCAATTTATGTATCCTCAGGTGCTTGTGTCGAAATATTATTTCTTTCTCATCAATGTTGCACATGAAAAGGTCATTGGAACCGGGTTACGTTCTTGCTGGGTATCATATATCAGGGATGCTCCACGGATCTGCCGGCGCAGAAAGGTTGTCGGGCGACCTCGGGAATTGTTCCTCTCCGGTTGTGCGCCACGAAGAAATGTTCCGACCAACCCGAGCAGATCCGCCCGGGCTTTTGCTTTTAGTTCCCCTATCCCTGCGCTACGGCGAACTTGTGAAACCGACGAGGGTCCGGATTTTCTCCGTCTTCGCTCTTAGAAAAATTTTGAATAAATGAAATCTTTATATCAGTTAAGCTCAACCGCCTGAAGGAAAATAAAAGAAAAATAACAATTTTTCCTTCCGAGTCCCGAATATACGAAATCGATCCGAAGAAGAAATTTATTTTGGCCGCTAAGACTCATTGGATACAAATTTTAACGTTACGAATCCAAAGAATGATATATGAAACGAGGCGGTGCCTAAAAATTAAATATTGTGAGGTACCACATTACTTTTAATCATTGGCTTTCCCTCTCATTAGTATTGGTACCTGACGGACGGACTGACACAAAGGTATCTTGCCGACTGAATGTTATAAATCAATAAATTCGACTTTAAATGTTGTACAATCATGAAATCAAAAGTTTATAAATTAAAAAGTGAAACTAAAAATATATATATATATTTTTTTTTTTATGATGGGGTTTATTACATATACGCACCGTTTATTGTTCTTCTTTTCTTCAGCATCGCACATAAATTAAAGGCCTTCGTTTGAATTATATTTATCTGGATTGTGATGACAACAGTGATGTTTCATGGACGGGAACACGTCTTACATGTTCTTCGGCTTTATCAGTTCTCTCTACGCCAGAATTAGTTTAAAGCAATGTAACGGAAAAAAGAAAAAAAAAAATTAAAACCGAATGGAACAAAAAAGGAATTCCCCATTTAATTCCATCTTGTTTTATGTTAATTACTATTAAATGCGGTATCGTCCTTTGTTATTCGTTGGTTCTTTTTAGTGGGGACCAGAATGTGTCCCCTGTCGTTGATCACAATGATGGATAATCGACAACAGCATCGATGCATCGAATGCGTTCTTAGAGGCAACTCAAAAAATTTCATTAACATTAGTCATTAAGTGCCAATTAAGTTCCATCATGTCGTGGTTTAAGCGAGTAATTTTAACCTTTTTGACTTCAAAAATTTCGATTTTTCTTAAATTAAACAGCATCATAAAAATTAAGCACGAAAACAGTCTCTCGCAGTATAATTTAACGGTATACCGTCAAAGTTTTGATTAATATTAACTACTCCTCTTTTAGCATTATTAAAAATGATATAGTGGACCTGAAGTGCCTGGGTTAAGTGTGTTACTTTGAACAGGAAATACGGTTAGGTTTTTTTTTTTTTTTACAGCCGTGAAATTCTTAAATGATCAATATGAGAGGCAACTGCCACGTCGTGGAAGAAGGCGATTGACACTTAATTAAGATTCATAACCCGGCCCTTGAGTGGTATTACTGCAGGACATTTTTTTAGTGATTAAATTATCCCAACCTCGGTATGGAAAACTTAAAATATTTGACTTCTTTTTCTCGGCAACGTGTATGCGCGATATCTAACAGAAATCCAAGCTGCGATATTGTAAATTAATCATTAAAATGCCTCGGAAATCGAATTTTTGCGATCGCCATAAATATATTCTCTGATAAATAGATAATTTTCCGATCGGATTTTTCATACTCCAAGAGCGCATATGTCGCAAAACGAAGTTCGGAAGTCCGCAGCTTATATGAATTATCACAAAAGGACTTTTGTTACTTTTAAATATGATTAAATATTAGAGAGCTCGACCTTTTTCGTTCTTTTGAAAAGAGACGGTGAAAAATGAATGTTGGTGTCACCATTCGCTTTAGCGGTCACGATTTGCTTCTTCCACTTCTGGAAAACAATTATAAATAATGTTAAGTATCCCGGATGGTAATTAATCGTTTACTTTCCGTGCAAGTTTCGCAGTTACAAGGGCCGTGATGTAAGAGTAGATACAAATTTACGGTGGGAGTTGTGTAACTCGATATAACGTCCCTAATTTTACCATAAATCCATCCTCCTGCCCCAAATCACGGTGCAGTGTTGCCACCATTCAGTCGGGCGAAAAACCAAGAACCTCTAGAACATTCCATTTTGAAAACGGCCTCCAGAAACTGGTTTCCTCCGAATTTAACGATTCCATAAACATCTAGTCACATAATAAAAGAGCTTAACTTAATCGGTGTTTGCCACATATAAATGAGCTACACCTAAGAAATAATGTTCGCGGGAGAGGCGGCATTTTTTTTTTCTTCACAACTTATGAATGATCATCGATTATCTCGGAGTAATGTCGACCCGGGAGAAAAATGCTGATGCAAGAAGTATGGATTCCGACAAGGAAACACGAATTGTCAAATAAGGACACGGCCAAACTGAATGCCGGAGGAATTAATCACGGGCAGTTCCGTGGCCCCAGACGGAAGGTGGGCAGAACTCCGGGGTCATTTAACCGAAGAAGCTCCTTCTGAACGCTGTTCAAACAGTGAAAAATTTTCGATTTGCCCAAAAACGCGGAAATCAAAACGGCGATAACAAATATAAAAATCCTTTGATCTGGGCAATGAAAAACGCGTGAGATCGAATTTGGCGTGTCTAACTACTCTATATTATTTGTTCGTCCATTTGTATTAAAAAAATAAAAGTTTGATTTCAACAATTTTGACACGAATGCGCATCCGGCAAAACCTTTTTACCTTGATTAAATTGAAAAGGCCATCGGGAAGGATTTGATTAGACGTTTCAGCGGCGGGGAAAACACTTTCGAAGAAGTTATTCCGAAAGGAACTGATTCGATCCTAAAGGTTCCACTTGTTTTTACTTTATTAATTTTTTTCTCTTTCTCCCCCCCTTCGGGAGCCTGCGTAAAACAAATTGAATTAAGGGTTTAGGAATCGTTAAGGCTGGAAAAGTGGTCCGGAGCATTGACAGTTAAACTCTTGTTTCCCCAAAGGTGGCCTTAATTAAGCAATCGTGCGACTTCAGATGCAGAGCCGGGGAAGCTCGGGGAACTTCTCTGCCGAGACCGTTCCGGGCAAAGGGATCCGGCTGACCACGGCAAACCGGGACGTTTTCACAGTTGACATTTGTTAATTTCAAGTATGAAATAATTATAATATGCATCGGCGAAGGTTTTTAAACACGGCGAAGATCACAGAGAAATATTAATCCAGCAATCTGTCAAGAAGTTAACGCAGAGCAGCTGCAGTTGATGATCTATTGTTATAGTCTATTATCCTCGTAAAGGGTTAAGGGTTTGATGGGTCCTTCCGCGGGTTTTAATTTTTTCCCCCCTCCCATTCACAAAGAAACGCGCGGGAATTTAATATTTTGGAAAATGCATTCGGTTAATGATATGAGCAAAGGGCAGGGGCAATCATTACTGCATTAGAATCAGATGCCGGTTATTAGAAAGCTCTCCACGTTCGAGTTCATAAATTGAATGCCTTGTAATCAGAATGAAATAAATATGAATTGAAATGTGATTTATTGACGGCAGCTTCCAATTGATGAGTTTCCGGTGATTGAAATATCTTACATCACGCAAATATATTCCCGAATTTCAGTTCCTTTCACTGCCTCGGAACGAGTCCCGATTCCCGGCTCTCTGCATTTAACTTGCAGCGGCATGGAAATTGCACTGGAAAAGAAATATTTTCCGGTGCTCGACCGGCATCTAAGTGGATTGATTTTGAGCTAAAAAATGTGGTTTGGAACGGGGGATGGAGTATGAAAAAAAAAAAAATATGTAATTTAGTCAGGTGTGAAAAAAAAAAAAAGAAAATGAAGCGAAAAGCATTGCTGAAACAAAATATAAATACAAATGCAACGTCGAATATTTTATATTAACAAATAGCAATATTTTTGCGTTTTTCCACATTTTACCGTTCTTTGATAAGAATTTTGAAACGTATATTATTTACGCTAACGTTAGTCCGTGTAAATAAAAATACTTGTCTGATATCTTGCATTCTTTGTAATAAAAATCTTATTACAAAATAAACGAACAAAAATTTGTCTTTGAAGAACATTTTGCATGATTTTATACACATACACACACACACACACACACACACACAGACATAATGTTAGATGTTAGTCTCATTTTTTATATATATAAAACACAAAATTAATAAAATATTTTTTTCAAATTTTAAATGTCCATTGATAAAAAGTATTTTAATTCTTATTAGTTTTTTTTTATAAAATGTTAATCAAAAAATGAATTCGATTGTAGTATGACATAAATCACAATTAACATTACGACCGTGATATACCGTTTTCTGTTGTTTGCCGATATATTAATTGAAAGTTTTATAAATTTTTAGTAAAACAATTAATTTTTTTATGCGGTGGTGAATTTTTTTTTAAAATCTACTAATTATTGGCAATAACTTCTGAAATGTAAACAGAAATCAACAGTCATATGGTAAAAAGCAAAAGTGAGCAATGAACAACGAAAAATTTTTCTTTCTTTAACCACCACCATGATACTGAATAATTACAGTGGGTAATGGACGAACGTTTAACGAACGTACTTCGGAACATGCCGTAAGACGCTGGGCGAATTTAATTTTTCCACTTTAACTTTGCACTTGCTCCAAAGTGTCGTCCATGTAGTCCTAACGTATTTCTACAAAATATTTTGCTGATTTCGTCAATATTTCCTCGGAACACTAAGTATCGCTCGCATCGTCTGACACGAAGGCAGCTACCGCCGAGGTTTCCAGTTACCCGAATAATGTGCGCAAAATTAAATTCGCGTAACCGCGACCGTTCCAGTTCATTATTCTTTTCCAGTGCACAGGAATGAAGGCAAACTGAAAGGGAGACTAATGAGAGCGAGAACGCTGGAATCCGAAATGTAACGGTCGGGATCCTTTTTAAATTTCCGCTCTTTTGGCGACTGTCGAAATTAGCATCTCGAATGTTGCGCGAAGATTTTGCGATCCTCGCGAAACGTTTGGCTCACGCTTAAGCCCATTCTAAAACGATAATTATTAGATATTTATCTGGCAATCGATAAATTGCATACACCCATTTTCAAATGGGAAGAATGACGGATATTAAAAAAAGCGATTAATTCAGTCGTGAGCAAGCCCTTTGATCTTTCACCTAATGCGGGGCAACCTGGTTACCATAATGATTAACTTTCGAAATAAACCAGTTCCTTCATCGCTGCGACTCTAATGAAATACATGCAAACAAATGTAACAAAATACGTGTGGCCAGGATTGCTGTCAATGCAAAATACGAAATAAGGTTGGGCGAATATTCTTGCTGCTATTCCCCGGAGGAAGAGTAAGAGCGGTTAAATTTTACAGGTAAAGCGACCGAATGAAGTCTGTAAATGAGTTTTTGATATTTGTGTGATGCATTTAATTTATACCTAATTTACTTGCCTGATTTATGGCTTAGGAAAAATATTCCAAATATGATGAATTGGTTCTCTTTTGCCTTATTGTGTCAAATTTGATGAGACGCCGATGTAGACGTATTTGATGCTTTTGAGATTAAAACAGAAAAAAAAAATCACAGTTTTTACTTAACTAAAAAGATATTGAGGGTTTCACCCACTACATATTAATAATACGCATTTGTGGGTTATTTACATCAAGAATAAATAACATGTTTCGGTTCAGGTTAGCAATTTACTAACCAATGTTTATTAATATTATTGTTTCCAAAATCAAAGGAATTTCTTTGATTTCAAACGACAACCAGGATTTTACCTCTCTATTTTTTTTTCTCTATTTAAAATATCACTCCCTTTGAAAGTATTAATCAAACGAAGTCCAGTTTGGTATACACGGTGGATTCCTAATGGCGACTGGCATGTGGTTATCCTGCACCATGTCCAGTTTGTCATTCGGCGGTTCCAAGAGATCTTTGAAAGGTCGGACAGACTGGGCATTAAAATTTGCAAGAAACTGAAAAAACGTGTGTTTCTTACCTCCGTGCTTCCAGGATCAGTCCTACCAACGGCAAATGCTTTACAGCGATTGTTTAAACAATTTTCTTAGCAGCAATGTGGATTTAAAAAAAAAAAAAAAAAAAAAGAAAAATTGTCGGAAATGATGAAAAACGATTCGATGCAGCCACAATTTCATCTGTGACTTCAACAAATCGCCATTATTAATCATTATAATTTTCTAGCAGATAAAATTCCTGTTCCGCTAAGTGATCTTCATTATCCTCAAAGGAAATTCCGCTTTCGAAGAGAATGTACGTCGGCGACGGCTCCTCTGCCGCAGTTTCCATTTGGTGCACCGCGTTTCCGGCGGTTGTCGACTCGGGACAGGCCCGGTCCGCGGACGGCGGAACGCTGATTCCGTTAACCTTTTCGTCCGGGGAATGCGACTCTTTCCCGGGGGCGGAAAGGCTCCACTTCTGCTGCTTGGGATCCCTCGAAAGGAGGTTTTCCTGCCGGGATCCCCTGTCTCTTTCCGTCTTTGCATCCTTCGGTCCCTCGTTTTTCATTTTCTGATCCCTTTCCGCTTTCAATATGGCAGGAGCGGGATACGATTTTATCGGCGCTTCCGATTTATTCCTCACTTGATTTTTCAATTTTTTCAATTCCATCTCGAGCACTTTCCTCTTATCCAAGAGCGAATTTCCCAGGGATTTTTCGCCGGCCGCCGTCGGATTTAGGATTGCCTTGTGCTCCGCTGATGGCAGCTTAGGTGCGATCGGTTCGAATTTCCTCGCCAGAATGGCAACGTTTTTTAAAACTGTGGCGCGATCGCTGAAAGACAAATCGCATTAAAAAGTTCTTAATTTTATCGTACCGAAAAGCTTACGGATCCCTTTATCCCCGATAAAGTTTATGTATTAATATATATTTTTTAATTATTTTTAAGTTTAGCCAACCCGCGGAGATTAGCTCTATTTCTGCGAGCCTTAATTGTGGTTAGTAAGAAGCTCATGCAAATTAACGATCAAACTCGAAATTTATAAGGAAACTTACGCCTTTTGTTGGGGACGAGAAGTTTTTCGCTTTACAGGAACGGAACTAACCGCGGTTTCAACATCTTCCTCCATGTTGTATATTCCGGCGATGTATGCCGTGACGGCGATTTCGGTCCCGAACTTGTCGCCGTGCTTTTCGCTGAGATGCCGTTTGAAAGCGTTCGAAACGTTCGACGAAAAATCGCACATTTTACATTCGTAGAGCTTCTTACCGGCATGTATTTTCGTGAAGAGCACGTGCTTCCTTAAATTTTCCTGGTTAGGTTAAGGGAAAAAAAATGAATGCACAAATGAACAATTTCATTTTCATTCCGTGTAATAAATAATAAACGTTCAAATCTTGGGATCTTACCAAAATGTTACACTGGTAAGGGCAATGAGGACATTTGTAGGGCTTGGCACCCGTGTGGACTCGCAGATGCCGTTTTAAGTGAGATGCGAGGCGTCCGCGAAACGGACAATGAGGACAAGGATACGACCTCTCGTCCAGATGAATCTTGTTGTGACTGAAAAATTGAAATAAATAAATAAATAAATAAATAATAATATATGAGGAACGTATTGCACCGCCTGAAGTTTTGCGCCTGCGGGGAGAGAACCGAAAAAGCAATCGGTCATATTTGATATGAATTTCCAAAACCAGAATATTGAATCTTATGTCGTGTATCAACGAGTTGCTTTTACCGCTTCAGCAAAGTGCTCGTTTTGGCTTGGTAGTTACAACTGGGGCATTGAAACAATTTCGGACCGATGTGAACCCGAATGTGATGTTCCAGGTCTTCGGCATCCTTCGCTGTGTATTTGCATTTCGAATCACCGCACTTCGGCCTAAAAAGAAAACAAAATTAATGGCTTTTTTCCCTTCGGTATTCCTCCAAGTCATAATATTCGGGCCAATGACACTGTAAATATTTCCTTAAGCTGCGTAAACTCTTGTAAAATATATTCCGTCGTTATTCGAGTTTTGGGTATCTTATCAAAGTCGATCGTTCCATATCCATTGTTTTACCCAGTAAGTCATAATGTTGCTTCGAGGCTTAATTATTACCATTCCGAACGGATTTTTATAAACCATTGTCTTTTTTTTTTTTTATTTTTATTTTTATTTTTCCGGAGTCCGCTAACGCCCAACACCCCCGTTTCATTTATTGACTTTTTAATTTACATCTTTCTTCATTTTTTTCCTTCCCTTCGCACCGGTGCATGCTTAGCGCAAAACGGCTTCTCTTTCGGGAAATTCCTCGCGAACCTTTTTCGTTTGCCGTTTTATGGAAAACGTTTCGAAACTTCGGACGGGGACCGCAGGAGAGCGAAGGTCCAAAATTTTCAGCCGAGATACGACTTGAGTCAATTTCGAAGACTTGTGCATCGCGGCGTCCGAAAAAAGAATTGAAATATCACCTTCGATCTGCGAAAAGGTTCTTACATTCGGAGGAGATGCTAAGTTTTCCAAAACGAAAATCTTTCGTACTTCTTATTTTTATGCCGTAAATAAATAATTAAAACAATCTTATCCTTAAGAGCATAAATAAATGAATCGGAGAGGAAAATTTTCATTGGCAAAAGGAGACCGTTAATTAATGCAGGAACGGAGCAGAAAAAAAAAAACTGATTCAATTACTAAATAATGTGCATTGATCTAATGTAATAATTAATATTGTCAAAATTTAATAAATTACTCAAAAACAATTTATCACCGGGATTAGTTATAATCAAAATGTTCATAAACACATCATTTCGAGACTCGAAATGTTTTTCAGAAACCGGTTAATCATTATCGGGAATTTTGAACTTTTAATAGTTACTATTAATATAAATCTGGTTGATCCGATGTTATTCTACCCAGGAGCAACGTCCAATTAACGGTTCCTGCCAAAATCCCTTTAATATTCTTGTGTAACTTAAGATTTTCAACGTATTTCCTTTCATTCGCGAAAATGGGGGGGGGGGGGGGAAACACTGGACAAACTTATATATAATATAT
>JAOWBB010000002.1:1282812-1305956 GCA_028565995.1 Ricinus marginatus
CCCCCCCCCCCCCCCAACACGGGACAAACTGATATATTATATATGTATGCATTTTATAATGTAAACGAGTAAATTAAATTTTAAAATTTCATTCAGATGACTTAAAATAGCGGTTTTCAAGTTAAAAAAAACATTGAGATTGTAACTGGAAGGCTGAAAGGTAGAAAATATTTTAATTTTTACCCGGCATTTTTTTTTTAAGTTTAAGATTGTTAATATCTTAAATAAAGAATTAACGCGTGTCTGTTTTCTATCTTTACCGTCATGTTGAAAATTTGATCCGAAATTTAACACAATTTTCATTGCGGTCCTGATTTCATGTTGAAAATTTGTAGCATGTCGTTCATTGAATATTCCATGCAAATGATACTAATAATTAAGTTACGAAAAAATATAACTAAAAAGTTTCGTGTCTGTCGCTTTCATAATTGAATTTCCTGTATTTATTTAAAATGTTTTGCCTTTTACATATATATATATTTATATTTGTGTACATATATGTATTTAATACAAATTAATTTTATCTGATTTAGCTATCAGAAATGTACAACAACATCCACGATTTAAAAATTTGCAATACTTAACTGTTAGACGCTTAAGTATGATTCACGAATTGATTTTGGTCGATTAAAAATATTCGTGTTCAACGAATGTAAAATTAAATGTAATACCCAATCACATCCAAAATAAAAGTATAAGGCAAGCGTGAATAAATGCAACTGAAGTATTTTTTTCCGAATTAAGAGCCTCTTATAAAGATTTTCATATCAAAGTATCCAATTTTCAAATTTCAGAAGATTTCGAAGGTCTAATTTAACATGATTATTATTTCTTCGTACTGTTGGGAAAGGTTTTTGCCTTCAAATGACATATTCTTTTACTTCAGTGATGGAATTTTTCAGAATGTTCCCATATGTATGTGCCGGAGAGGAAGACGCATCACCAGTTTGATTTCAAAGTGTTTGCGGCCGTCACAAATCTGAACCATTTATAATTGATGCAGGGACCGATAATTAAATTCGCCGATATTTTTCCCCCGTTTGAAAGCGCAAAAATTTTTACATTAACGTGCGCGCCAAGTGAAAAATTTCTCAGCATTTCCTAAGACATAAATTAATAATAGATCTGGCTATAAGGATGGCTGATTAAAAGAGAATGCAAAAAGATTAAAATCGGTGATTGAAGAGTTGGCGCAACAGAACTTTTGAATATTATTTAAAAGTCTAATGAATCGTATAAACAGAAAAAAAAAACCGGGGAAAGCCAATGCTATTACCCCGCCTGATTTTGCCATCTTGCCACCTTGCCATTTTCATTTATTATTAACCTTAGATTAAGGAATCACGGCAGGTTTTTACACGTATAAATAAAGAATAAAAATAGCTAAGGAGGGCGTACCTTTTCGAAAATATATGTTTGATTCAAGAAATTCGAATAGAGAAAAATATGATAAAGGAGTAGCCATCAATTTTTCATATACTACCATGTCTATCAGTTAGGTGGGAATTAGTTTCTATGATGAGTTAAATGTCGAAACATTTTATATCGCTTTTTCGTACTTCTTTTGGTATCCGGGAGAAAATGCAATAAAATGAATAAAAAGGTTAATGCAATTCAAATATTAAAAAGAAAAAAAAAAAGTGATGCCCGAGAACAACAGCAACGACGACACGAATGAAGTAAGCTAAAAAAAAAACCTATATTCGAATATTTTAAATTTGTCGTCGTGGAACTTGCAAAATCATGATGATAATTGCTTCAAAAATGTCAAAAAATTTGCAAAATTCTAGATCAATCACCGATGTATTAACTCCGGAAGAAATTTCAGTATGAATAATGTCAATATCCCGTATTTAATGCAAGGTTAAATCACTTAATATGGTATAACCGAAAACTGTTTTATAACAATATGAGGTTATATCGATTTGTCCATCCGAACGTATTTACATACACGCACATCAGGCAAAGAGTGGGTTTTTCGATTCAGCCTCAATTAGATATAACGAAGATAGTTATTACCATTTATCATTGCGATGTTACTATATAGAATCGTGCCAATCTGCATATTAACGAAATAATGTTATCGACCGTATTTATTAATCAAAGCACTTAAATCAGTCAATGGATCTTAAGCCGATTGCATTACACACATATAATTATAATTCAAATTGTTGATATAACGATTTCGAGTCAATTGTGAAAGAATATAAATATCCGCTACACTATAAACGTATTTTTGAACAAATTACTCATTATTCGTTTTATCTTGGTATGCGGCGGCGCATTTGATGGCATCTCGTTTGAGAAATCAGAATTTTCTATATGTATTAAAATGTGCAAGCCAACGCATGTTCCCGATTTCCCAATTAATCGATGCTTGGGCCATCAATTATTCCGTACATAATATAATAATATATGTACAATGATAAATTTTTTTATCAGTATAAAATCACAAATAATGATGTAAATGGCGAAAGAAAAATCTTATAATTCGTTTCAGATTTTCATCATAACTCAATACTGTATAGCCGCTGGAACTTGTCCTCTACGCCTTCTCTCCATATTTCTTGACATGTCAAAATGGCGGCCGCCCATTAAAGCCGTTCTCAAACAATGGGCTCATCCTGCCAAAATAAAATCGAATCTTTCTCTTTCTTCTAATCGAAACCTTTGTCTTTTTTCCTCGTTTTTTCTTTTTATTTTTTTTTTTTTTTTTTTGGTTTTCCGAGCAATAATTTCCTCGGAGCTCATTAGCTTGGAAAATGCCTTCGTCTTCGGCAGCCGTGCCGGATCCGCGCGGCACGTCCGCGAAGCTGCGGGTCCATCCGAACGTCGTCGGATCGCATCGTCGACAATCCCGGGGAAAGGCTCGGAGGGAATCCGATAAATGGGAGAAAACCTTTTTAACTTTTAACGCCGGCAGTAAAACATTTCGGATGAAAAGGAAAAAAAGTGCAAGCCAGGAAAAGACTGTCGGTTAGGGGTGTTTGGGTGACGATATTTCACACGGCGTTACAGTTCCAGAGTGCCAGTGGCTTGCAATCAACCATGATTACGTGCCTGGAATTGACAATCTTGATTTTCGCTTCCCGTACAGGTTTCCCGACGACAATACCAAGCTCCATTTTCTTATTTATTATTTTCCATTGAAATTCAATGGTCTGTTATAAAGTGCTTCCTTAAATTTTCAAAGAAATCACTTTTTTTTTTCTTCCCTTTCGTTTTCCTTGCGTTCTCCTTTTTTTTTTTTTTTTTTTTTCCTTAACTCAATCGGAATTTTCCAGACTCGACCGAAGAATCCAATCTCCTAAACCTTTACGGTCTTTTGCCTAATCGAAATTTAAATAAGAACCGCGTAATTTCGCGTCATTTTTTTGTAAAATTTCACTTTTAATGGAAATATTTAAACGAAAGCTCATTAAAATTGTTTCATAGTGCACGTCGCTTAATGTACGGACGGGAAGCGAAAAAGTTACTCCACAAATAAAATTTTCAATACCAATTGTCAGTCGAATTTTTACAGAATTAAACAGAATACTTTTACGGTGTTAATAAAACACCTAATGGTGCTTTCGTTTAAGCGCTAACCTTTCGGGCTCGGATTGAAATTCATTGAGCCTTTACGTAATTTTTAAAAAGTCTTATTCTTATGCATTATCCTGAATTTGATCGCATTAGGTAGAGATTTTAAAATTACAAATTCGCCGTTGGCGAGGCTTTGATCGAAGATACACCGTGCATAGGTGTGACGATGGGAATGGGTGTTTTTCATAATTTTTCATGTGTTTTACTAGAGATCGTGGCTCTTCTTCGGTTTTTAATTTGCAAAAAAAAGATCTTCGGCTTGAAATTAAATTAAGAGCACCAGATTGAGAGACGCAAAGTGTTTGACGTCGACGAATGGGACAAAGCGATGCCGAAATTTACGACGAAACAGTCCCGCAGATTTCCAGCTAAGCTCCAGAAGCAACAGCTGAAAACTTCGCTCCTAACCGGGGAACAAACGCGTAAGTGCCGCACCTATAAAAAAAATGCGGAACGATGATGCGCTCTAAATCCGTACGGGATAAATAAAACTAATCGCGAAAGGCGGGAAGGAAGGGTAAATGGTACTGATCCGTTTTCGATCAAATATTATTAACAGTCACGTTACGGAATTTCAGTTATTTGAACGTACGTAAATAAAACCGGGACCTCGACATTGTAAACTGGGAATGTTTGTTTCGATTCCGGGGGACGAAACGCAAAAGAAAAAGATTAAAAGGGGCCCCCCCCCGATGCCTGAGTAAGCGCCAAATCTCGTTTACCGTCTCCCGTAATGAGCCGTGCGGAGAAAAGGTTGCAAGTCTTGAAGGTTTGAAATTTAATTAACCCTTTGGTCCTGGGGTCGAAATCGAAGAATTGCTTACCTCAGACGACTCCAAAAGTGGAAAACTGAAATTGTAATCAGATATCTGGCGAAATGGGGGAAGCAAAAATTGACGGATTCAGGAGCAGGAATTGAAATCGTTACGTTCGAATCTTGTTTACGCTGGGATAATTCGAAAAAGAACTTATTAGCGAGTGTTTGAGTTGCCTCGCTCTTGGATCTTTTGATATAGTAAACACTGGGAAAGAGAAGAAGAAGAAGAAGGGGGAGGAAAAAAAAAATAAAGCGATAATTAATAACTGGATTAAGAGAGGAAAGAGAAGAAAAAAAAAGATGCCCGAGATGGGAAAACCTTAGGGAAGAAGAGATCGAGAGCGTGATGCTGAGCAGGGCAAAAGGCGGGATGAAAAAAAAGAAAAAAATAATGCGGTCGTTTCATATAAAATGAGTGGATTCAAGAGCAAAGATGCGAGGAAAAGTCATTAAGATATTGTAGAAACACCACCTCTCCAAAAGCCCATGATTTTCTGTCTCCAGCTACAACGATATCTGTCTGACTTGGCCACACGCTCAACCCTTTTGCTTCGGGGGTTAGAAGACGGGGAAACTGGGCAAAGGGGCCGCATCCCGACTTGACATTTTCGTATAACATAGTAGGTCATAATTTTTAGCGCTAATGTCCTCTTTGCGCTCTGTTATTTAGGGCTTCGGATATTTTATAGTATTTAGAGATTGTGCTTCAGCGATTAAAACGGAGGAGGGAAGAAAGGAAAATGGGTTGACGTTGGTGGATAATTTCAATTGATTTTCTTTAACTCTGTTTTGCATTTTCGTTTTCCCGATTATCTCCCTTCCGGTTTTGCCTTTTTTTCCCCTCCTCTCCCCCTCCCCCCCCCCCGGTTCGTGATTGTGGCACAAGTTTCAGAAAGTTTCCGATGAAAATATATTCTTAACCGGGTTTTGGGACTTACTGGAACGGGAGACAGGGAGGAAGGGAAACCGTAATATTGTTATACAAATGGGTAAAATATACCTTAAACTTTTGTACATAATATCGGCATTCGCCGGGACAAGATTCTTAAATCAGTCATTTCGTTTCCAGTTGCCATGAGAAAATCGAAGTTGCGATTAATGAATCGCAAAATGAAAGAAATGATTGTATTTAATGAAAGCAAAATTAGCAATGTGCATACAATTTCTTTTTCTGATTTTTGTCGATTTCAATAAAATCAAAAAAATAATGAGGAAATCTTTTATAAATAAACATTACATGTAGATTAAGAAATAGTTGGTTTGGATTTCTAATGCATGAGGCCATCATATTAAATTTCATATCTGCTTGCTACTATTTAACATTAAAAAAAAAAAAGGCAGTTAAAGAAAGAAATATGAAAGATTTGACATTGTGTATTTTTTAACTTCAGTCACGGAGACTTTTTATTTAATTTGAAAATGCAACGCTTTTTATGAAAGAGAAAAAAAGGTATAATAATATGAAAGGTAAAAAGGTTCGAAAATGAATAAAAAAGTTTGAGCTCTAATAAAATTAAAAGCTATCCGCCTAATGTACTTGATTTTTGGATCTTATTTACATACGAACAATATTTTGATCGATTCTATATACTTTTAAACAGCGTAAAAAAATTGTTTTTTACATTAATAGAGAAAGGTCAAATTTATCACCGGGTCTTATAAAATATAATTTAACCAATGAACAACATTAAAATATATCAATATTTGGTCGATTGCTTAAATGCTTTTGTCAATGCTTTGACAAAACCGACAATGATGGGTTTACATTTACGTTTTGTATAATGAATATTTTTTTTTTTTTTTTTTTTTTTTTTACGTTTTTGGTTGTTAGATTATTCATCCTGAAACGAATTAATTCAAATAATAAAATACTCATTATCTTTTACATCGGTAAAAATCTTTTTTTGAAGTCTTAAGAAAAAAAAAGTAACCGAAGAAACTTATATGTATATTTTTTTTCTTTTTAAATTTATTTCTAATTTAGGTTATGATTTTGAAGTGTCGATCCAGCACATAAATAAAAATGTTATTATAAAAGGTGAAAGAAAACTATGAATTATGGACTCATAACAGAGCGATGTCTGGTTCATCTCTCTATAGCTATCAACTTTAATCAGAGTAGTCTAATGAACACAAAACTGCTAAACGGGATCTAAGACGTCAAGTTCTTACCGTAACTTTTTCATATTTTATATTTTTTGCTTTTCGTGCCCATTAATAGCCAAAAATTATTATTGATACCTATAAATTGTACAGAAATGCCGTTGGAAAAATACCAGATAAGTTGAAATACAAAAGCTTTAGGGGGCGATAATTGGATGAGAGCTTCCGTGGAATTTATCAAATATTTTACTGTAAGTGAGCTGTTGCTTTTTCCTGGTGTTAAACTTTAGAAATAAGAGTGTTCTCATGATTTACAATTATATTTTTATACTGTGTGCTTAACCTAATCCGAAGCATTAACATTTAAATTTCATATACATGACTTAGGTGAACGTAGAGCAGCTTCAGAATCCAAATCATTCCTCAGTTGAATTCACCCTTGCATTACTATCAAAAAAAGAAAAAACTTACCCTTCACAGAGTTTAATTTCCATTTTTGTCCTTTTATGCTTCCCATCGGCTCGATAATCACCATTATCATCCTTCTTCAATGGCAGCTTACGTTTAACCTCAAAATCCAGATTGTGCTCAAATTTCAAATGAGACATTAAGCGACTCTTGCGAATGAAGCTCTTGGAGCAAAACCTGCATTCGTAAGGGCGCTCTCCCGTGTGAGTCCTTAAGTGCACTCTCAGGGCAAAAATGCGAAATGCTTTCCCGCAAATAGGACAGAAGTACTTTTGCGAACCATCCGCGTATGGTTTTCCGTGAAGAACCTCGTGATGCAGCACATCGGCTTCGAAACTCGATGAATAAGCGCACTGCCTGCAAGAATAGTCACGGTCGGAGGAACTGCGAGCAGACTCGTGCAGAAACGTGCAGGATTTTTCCTTTTTGTGTTGGGCAACCTCTTGTGGAAGTGTAAAAACCTTTCCGCATTTTGAACACTTCGATCGAAGGTTCGGATGCTCTCCGTTAATGTGTTTCTTCAGCTCTCCGACGTTATCGAGCACGGAGGGGCAATGCGGGCACGGCTTCGGAATCGCCGCAGAAATTTTGGAATTTCTCGCCAGGTTTCGAGATCTATGAGTCCGCGATTTCCGATGGATTCTCGCTTCTTCCGCCGAATTGAAGTACAGCTCGCAGGAGCTGCAGAAGTAAGGTACCTTTCCGGTGTCCTTGTGGCGACGAATCATATGTCTCTGGAGGGATTTAATCATCTTCGACTTGTATTTGCAGATTGTACAAGGGTAGACTTTCATATTTTCAGATTCGTTGAGCCCGTGCGAAACGCGATTATGACGAATTAGGGCGAAATTGTAACGGAATTCTTTGTCGCATAATTTGCAGTTCAGTATTTGCTTTTGTCGTATTATTATCGGTATTGATTTATTGACTGCCATTATAACTTCTCGATGGGAATTACTATCCAGATGCAGTTCCATTGAGCGTGATGTCTCGCATTCGAAGTTGCATAAGACGCACCAAAATTTTTTACCCTCCTTTTCTTCCATCCGCTTGTGCTCCTTGGATGTCCAGTGCTTTTTAAACATTTTGTGAGAGTTGAAGTAAAATTTGCATAAACCGCATTGAAACGGGGCTTGCTTCACGATCGCATGAATATTGTCCAGAACCAGTTTCTGCTGGTCCAGATCATTCAGTCGAATTCTTCTGCTGTGATAATACGAAACTAAATGTTTTCCCAGTTGGTGACTGGCAAGTTTTGCCTTGCAAACATCGCAGCGAATCAGATCGCGTCTCGTTAATTTGTTTCTCTTGGCAGCATCCGATTTTGAATCCTTTGACGTCCTCCTGTTAATTCCCATTTCCATGTCCTTAAAGAATTCGGGTTTCTTAATCGCTCTCTTATCCAAACCCCTCTGCTTGGTGTTTATTACGGAGAAAAGATCGCGGAATAACTTTATCGATCTTGAATCGAACTCCAATTCGTTTTCCTGCAGAACTCGCTTCAAATGAAGTTCGGAAAGAACGTGCTTCTTGTACATTTTCTTCGATGCTAATCTCCTATTGCACGGTGAGCAGTAATATTGGATGAGGCCTCCCGAAGTTTTTAAGCACTTGCCTGATGTGCTTTGACAACTGGCTATGACATTTAATGTTTTATTATCGACGGAATTCTTATTGTTAGACGGAACCCATTTTCCCCGCGTATGTTCCGACGAAGGCGAGATATTCAAATCGGTCGAGGCAGCGTCTGATTTCCAACTTTTACCATGCATGTTGGGACTGAGCTGAGGTTTCCATTTACCTCCCGTATGCGTTGTCGGAGGATCTGTCATGATGCGTTTACCGGGGTGCCATTTACCACCGATGCAAGTAGACGGAGATATTTCCTGATTTAATTTTTTGGCGGTTTGCGGCGTCTCATAAGGCTTCCATTTTCCGCCCGTGTAGCTGGATGGCGGCGTGTAGGATTTCCATTTTCCACCAGTGAATGCCGCCAATGAATTTTTACACCTATCTCCCGATAGTTCCGTGAGAGATTCGGTAAGAGTCTCCGAGGAATTCCTATCATCTTCTTCTTGCTGTCTCTCTTCAAGTAAACTATCCCAGGACTGACTCGGCCATAGTACGGGAGACGTTCTCACGGATAAACTACCTGGTTTCCATTTACCTCCGGTGTAGGATCTTGGTGGGGCGTAACTGAATTCATCGACATCCTCAAGATTTAAGTAACCGTCATCATTATCGTAGTCTTCGTCTTCCAGAAATTTATTAACTTCCACGTCTTTGTCTTCGGACATTTCATCGGTCATTAATATTGGACTCATGGAAAATAACTCCGGAGTATACCTTTTGATGGAGGCAGCTGACTCATTATTTGCTTTTTTGGGCTCCGGCAGTTTTTCTTCCAAATCTTTTTTAATTATAAGCTGATTAAAAAAAGTCCAGTCATCGTCATCTCTGCTTTTGTCCAAAACCGGAATTTTTACTTCACTTTCTTCTTCCGCTTTGAAGGTGCAGACATTCTGTTTCTTCTGCACGACAACACTTTCCTTCTTATCTTTAATAACCAAATCTTTTTTCGGCTGTTCGTCTTGGCCCTTTCTGATTCTGTTTCTCGGCTTCGGCAGCTTTGGTTTTTTCACTTTCTTCGTCTTGTCAACTGGAACGACATTACTGTTTCGAACTCTGTTAACCGATGATAATGATTCGGTTTTTTCCGGTACTTTCGAAATTTCCTGATACGATGACAACAGGGATTTACTGCGAGTGATTATGCCCGCTGATAATTTATTTGAGGCATTCAAATTCACGGTGTTCGTTGACGTTTTAGAGCTGCTTTGCAGTTCTAAAGAGGAAAAAAAATCGTCAGCCTCCACTTTTCCGGTTACCTTATCATTTATAAGGGTAATTTTCTTAACATTATTACATCTCGGTTCGAGATCCAAAGGAAAATTTTTATTTTCCACTTCTGGTTTCTCGCTTATCATGCAATCGCCGTCTCCAGCTTTTTTGCCCATTTTCGCTTCGGAAAGATTCTCAAACGCAACCGTTTCGTTAAACATTTTCGAAGTGGCAGTGGCAAAGCATGACACTTTCCGATGATTAACATAATTATCTAGTCCAATAAACGTGACTCCGCATTTCAGACAATAATGTGTATCTTCCATTCTTTTTTATTATCTGAAAACAATGAAATGGCATAAATTACTCCAAAAGCTTAAATGCATTGTACAAATGAATAATTGGGAGTGACCGCTGAATAAATGTTCGGGTATGTCATTTCAAAACTTTACTTAAATAAATATATCTATCAAAGAGGCAAAAGGAAAAAACTAAAAACAGAGAGCTTTCAGAAAGCTTAAGGTGGAATTCTGATTTAGTAGACTGCGAATTAGGGGGTTAACGTACATTCCATACGTCAAGAGTGATTTAGACTTTCTCCATGTGTCTTTCACTCGCCATCACACTACTTCCTTTCCCTTTCAACTCACTACGTATTTACGACTTCCCCGTTACTATTCTTTACAGCTCGCGTAGACCATGTTTTTTTCTTCCCTTTTTCTTAAATATATTCAAGAGGCAACAAAATTATTCAGGGAATGACTGAAATTCAGAAATTTTCAAAAAAATAGCAAAAATAAATACCAAGAATATGCAATATCTCTGAACGCTGACAATGAGATTAGGACACCTTCTTATAGCTGTTTGGTGATAAATGAAGGCTTAGGCCGATCTTAGCAACTAATATGACCCACAGATTAACATGCATGAGAAATGCAGAGAAATAAGCAACATTTATTTGTCATGATCGAAATATTGAAATTTTTTAGAAATAGTGTTCCGGATTAAAAAGATTATATAATTATCGAAGTTTTTAACCTGAATTTTTAAACGGAAATGAGAGAAACCAATATTTATCCGCACGATACACTAATAATTGGAAAAAACAGTTTTTCACTTTTAAAATTCGAAATTATTATTTAGTGATTGGACTTTACAAAATCACCTCCTCAAGTCATTCGTCTTTTCTTGAAGCCGATTTTTCTGAAAAGTAATTTAGTTATTAATTTCATGAAAAGAATTTGGCTTAGCGCGGCTTTTCAGATATTTATTTATTACCCTTTTTTTTCTTATTCAATTTTGGAAAACCGATCATTAATGTTCTAAACATAGTTTTCCATACATTGCTCAGTTTCTGCGTTTATTTACATGTTTCATATAATCTACAAATTTTTCCATGATGAAATCTCTCAATTATCATCATACAAATAATGCAGGTTTTTAACCCACGTGACTTATCACTAGACCTCGGCTACTCTTTTTCACTAACAGAGAATTGCTTTTTTCATTCCGTCAACTTTGTCTTTAAATATCAAACGCTGATTATTAACACTAACAATTTTTTAAAAGTGCAATGCAATATTTGCACTTTCAGTAGACCCGAGTGTTTATCAGTTGCCGTCTGAGTGGAAATGCAGATTTTGTATTCAGTGGAATTTCAAAAGATCGGAGACTCGCGCAAAATCTTTACAGAAGCTACGCAGAAAAACAAAAAGATTAGATATAAAAGAAATTTAGAGGAACTAATACCTCCTAGAGTTTTTTTTTTTTCTCCTAAGATTGATGAAAAACAGGGAGCAAAAAGAAAAATCTATCGTTAGGCTATTGATTAATATCAATAATATATAAGCGATATTAGTTTCATCCGAAATAAAAAGAAAAGAAAAAGATAAAAATGAAAAAGACTCATCGATCATGGAGATCTAATTCAACCAATTACAATCATTCCTGATGAAATCAAACTCTGGAAAGATCTGTAAAGCAGATGGTTCGATCAATTAACTGCTTTCAGTAAAGACAAAACAACGTTAAAAAAAAAAAAAAAAAAAGAAAATTTTGAAAAAGTTGCACAAATCAATCATTATTTCCTTCCTAAATTTTTTTCTCCTCTTTTCCAAGGCCCGGATTCATTTTATTGGGAAATGATTTTCCAGCAGAGGAAGAAACGGGCAAGCGCGATAACTCGCCAAAGATCCGTAACAGAGAAGGAGGAATCAGGAGAAAAAAAAAAAAAATTATTCTTTAGCGTCGCCCTCGTCGATGACTTATGCAGTTTGCGGCAGCCAAAGCACCACCAATTTATACAGAGATATACGCGTGCAAGGAGAAAACAAAAAAAGCACAGAATGCGGTAGCCGAAAGCGATAAAATGCAAAGAAAAACTCGAACAATCCCAACACAGTTTCATACAAAACGAAAACGATCGGAATTTTTACATATTTTTCTCTCAAATTTAAATGATTATTATTCATCTCCAATCTTATTAACTTTTAAAGGAGGGGAAAAATGTGTAAAGCCATCTGCTATGGATAACTCTAAGAAAACTGGTCCTGTCTATCATTCTCTTGAGATGTACCAGTTTCGGTCGATTTCGGACTGGGATCTTGTGTGGCGAAGATTTAAAGAAAAAACACACACACACACACACACATATATATATACGTACATATAGGATAAAAAAATTCAAAGCAGATCGCTGAAACTTTTCGAGTCGAATGTAAATTATGACGAGTGGGCAGTGGAAAAGCCGTTTACTTCAAAATAAAATGAAAAAAAATTAAATTTACTTCCTTCTTTTCCGTGCTGTTTTCCAATTTTGATTTGTCCTGCAAGTTTTCAGTCTCCGCCATCGTTTTCCCAGCGAATTGCACGTCCAGCGTAAATTAACAGAAAATCTTCGGCAGAACGACACCGAGCTAATAAAAGATTTGATTTTGAATGTGAGGGTTGGCCAAATAATTGGCTTCGTTATTTAATTCGTGAGCGAATTTCCACTTGAGGCAAGTGCACTTTGCATTCGCTCTCCTTCCCCGGCATCCACCCGGTTCCCGGTTTCCCGAAGAGGAAGCCTTTTTGGAGGTGAATTTAGCCATGAAAAATAATTTTCACTGACAAGAACCTAATTGATGGCGTCCGGTGTGCTCACTTTAATATTTGGCGTGAGGCTGAAGTGAAATCTTTACGATCGCGGTTTATTTATTTTTACATTTAATTTGCGATTGCATTAGTGTAAAACTTAATGATTTTCCTTTACATTTTTTTTATAGTCTCCCTTTCGTTTTGGCTGCCCGGCATTAAATTGAATGGATTCACGCTACAAAAATGAATGAGCCAGCCTTTGCCCCGTTCAATACGTTGAAATTTACGTTCCACATATTTTTCAGCTCAGCACTGAACCAGTGTAAATATCTTCGTAATTGAGCTGCGATTCCGAATGTGCGTTAACAGAGCCAGAAATGAATGCCGTCTCAAAGGTATGTCGGTGTTATATAAAATAACAGCGTTGGATTGCAAAAAACGTTGGATTGAGGGTAATGAGAAATTAAAGTATATCTACTGAACATTTTCAGTCAAGGATTATTTAAAATATATTATTTTTTTAATGTGAACGATTTAGGATTGCAACGGATATATCGTTTTCAAATAAACATTTTGAAATAATATAATTAAAATTTCAAGAAAAAAAAACCATTATATGCACTTATACATTTACTGCATTTACCTCCAGCAAATTTAAATAAATTTATCGGTGCATATTTTTTTGTTAGAATGCAAGAGATGAGAAAACAAATCACCGGAATAATATGGATCCGTGGATTTTCTGCAGTCATCGGAGCAACGCTACAAGTGAAAAAAAAAATTCAAAGGTTAAAAATGAACAATTCATTGATGAAAATGCACACGATACGCATCATAAATACCTATATCTTCAGATAGCAATAATCCCTCGATTTATTTGATTAGTCAAGCCCGAATGGATAAAAAAGGCACTAAATCAAAGGAACAAACCAAGAACACAAAATAATTTTTGAGTGATGCATTAATTTTTTATTTTTTTAGGTACATTGTGTTTTGATCACATGTGCATGAGTCGTAACCCTTTTCTACTTCGCCAGAAAGGATGACAGTCATGGCTAAAAAATAAATGGCTATTAAGTCAAGAAATTCATGAGTTATATGAAGACAACTCTGCGTGTGTTTAGTATTAATTTCAATGGGATTGATTTACGTCACTGGGAAAACGGCATTCCGGACCTCATTCTTTTTTTGTTGATATCTCCAAAAAATTCTCATTTCGTGTCAATTTATAATATTTTTCTTTTTCTTTTCTGGGCTTGTGGATCATCACCGGCATCGTTGGAGAGGACATTCGATGAAGATTGCGGGTACCGGTTTTCCGCTCCGATAAAATTTTGTTCGGGTACTGAAAAGGTAACCCCGGTGCCTAGCCACCAACGGCAAATCCCCTTAACAAAAAGCCCCCATGAATAAATTTACATAGAAATTATTTTTCGATTCTATCGATTCAGTTTTTTTGGAATTAATCCGCGGACGCATCCAGATCAGTGGCACTCGTCATAAGGCGTCGTCCATTACTGGTACAATCGCTTACGGTTCCCTTTCTTTACCTGAATCCGTTATCGATTGGATTTCGGAATTTTTTTTTCCCGCAATTTCTGCCATTTTTTTTTTTGCACCGTCGACCGGGCACATGACGAGATAGAGGAAAAGGGAATGTGAAGTCGAATACGGGAAGATAATGTTAAATCCGAGGTTCGTCGGGCGTCGCGACACATTCGTAATCGATGCAACGTCTTGCGCCGGTTGTCTTTCGCTTGCAGCCCATTACGCACGTTAATAGCTTTCCTGGTAGCTGAGGGGCTTTAATCAGGGGTCGACAAACTTGATCGTCTTTTCCCTTGTCAAAACATTTATATCTGTCTGTCGAATTGAAGAAAACATAGATTTTAAAACCATTCTGTCAGCTCCATTGTGGCCCATCATTACTTCGGTAGTTAAGACCCTTAACGATTGATGACGGTCATATATAAAGGTCTTTCATCTTCACATACGTCCGGAACTTACATTTTATATCCTTTACCTGGTAATTTACGAGAAAGAGAAAAAAATAAAAAAAAAAAAAGAGCAAGAGGAAAGCACCCAAATCCGCATTTCTCTTTTTTCTTCCTTTTTTGGCCCGGGGGGGGTAAGCGCCGAGGAAAGATGTGCACCCAAGAGATAACTGTGTCAGTTTGGTCCGCCTTTCTCGAACCGAAAATGCCAATTTGAATCGGAAGAAATATCCGGCTCAAACGAAAATGAATATTTGAAATAGGAAAACATTTAAATTGGAAAACTGCATTTTATCATTTGTATCACTTTCTTGCTACACAAGCCTCCCTGGAACAGATGGAAAAATGCGTAATCGATACTGACGTAAGAATGCATGGGCCCCCAAGTCAAATGCTGTCGATCAATAGACTGATTTTATGTATATGAACATCGCGTTCCACTGGCAAATCGCATTTTACGGTCTACATCCCAGATCTGAATTTTTTTTTTATTTTTTTCCTCTGCAATATCAATAAAGTTATTTACAAAATTAATATATCACCTAAAAAGAAAAAAAAAAGCATTAAATTCACTTGCGAATTTTTATGCTCCTCGTGAATTTTGTAACCTTTATGTTATATCTAAGCAAAAGGTAGTAACAAAAATGAAAATTTTACTTAAAAAAAAGGATAAAAATCCTTTTTGCTATTTTAAATTCGCGGATTGTTAATGCAAACATATTAAGGCACAAGTTTGTACGCTTAAACTCAGAGCTTGCTAAATACTTTTTATTTTTATAAAATAAAACGTTTTAAAATTTGATAAAATTTAGAGATAAATTAATTTTCCCAATGTTATTATTATTATGATCTTCACTACTTTTATTGTAAAATAAAAAATACTTAAGAAAATAAAGAATTTTTATGATATATGGCATATTAAGGGTAAGAGAACAATCGTGATAAATAAATTCGTATCAAAAACTGATTAGAATCTCAAAAAAAAAAAAAAAAAGAGATTTGTATACACTAAGAATGTTACGGTCTGCAGTGTTATGCATTCATGTAATAATAAAAGTGGTATTAAAGTACGCTATTTTTTGGATACAACTGTTAAAATTAAAAGCTGTAGCCGGTTCACTAGCAAGCAAGGTCTGCTCTTACACTTGGAGTGAAAAAGGGTAGGCAACGGGAGTTTTATGCAGAGTTCGCATCCGAGCCGGATAAAAAAGAAAGGAGGAGTATCTAGATATTTCTTTTTTTTATGGATGGAAAGGGATGGCAGAGGGAAAATAATATTACAATAATGTGAATGCGGCAATCCCAACTTGTAAGTTTTAATCCTGGGTGTTCGATTCAAGTGGCATCGTCACACAAGCCACCGCCAGGGATTTTATAAGGTGGAAAACTTTTGATTTATGCATGTAAATTCAAAACTAATATGGGGCTTGATGTCTCTGACCGCCGCAGACTATTATCTGAATTATAAAGGGTTCTGGGCTGTGAATTTTACGATTTTCAAGCCCATTCAAATTCTTAATAAAAGACACCGATGGCGAACGAAATCGGAATCATTTTTCGCGTTGTAAAACCACGTTTTGCATTTAAAAAAAAAAAAAAAAAGGGAAAAAATACGGAGTAGAATTTTATTTAACTTGACAAATATTCTGATAATCCATGTATAAATTAAAAGTTCTCCGACAATTAAGTCAATGTTAACGCATTGTGTTTGACAATCAGGTTTCTGTAAACCTGGCGTATTACAATAATTCATCTTTTAAAGGACAAACATGATATATTTATGAATATAAGGCAATTTAAAAAAAGTGATATATTTCGGAAGTATGCTAACTGACATCAAGAACGGTGGTAATGAAATATAATTAAATTTAGTCCGAGTAGTGCCTTTACCATAATCTGAATGGAAAAAAAAAAAAAAGGAATTTATGAAGTTGTAGAATGTGGTTTAAAAAGAAAAAAAATGAGGGATGAGAGGAGAATATTTTGGAAATATTATGTCAGCGGATACTTAAATATTCAAATGAAATAAGATGAATACATTTTAAGGGTTGATAAAAAAGGGCAAATGAATCATCAGTTTAATTAGGGCTTTTTAATCAATAAAATGAATGTTATTTTATTGTTTAAGATGAGATGTCTATTCTGTAAAAGTAGCAAGCTATATTTTTAAGCAAATATATTTCTTTTAGTAGCATCGCTTTCGCGTTATTCATTCTTTGTTTTCATTTTTCATGAAAACCAAAAATTGGAAATATGAATATTTTTATAATGTATTAAAGAGAAAGTAATTTTGAGAACAAAAACCTTACCGGAGCTATGATGAAAAATATATTATTTTCGGGGAATATGTAACCAAAGAAATTTGATTTATCGTAAATATGATCAGCTTTTTCAATATAGGATATGAGAAAAATTTCACTAGTTTTTCCCTTGGAGAAACCTCGATTTCCGATGAATGAAATAAATGGAAATAATGTTAATAATAAAAAAAAAAATCTTCCTTTCCAGAAAACGGCAAAAAAATTTAGTATGAAATATAAATCTCTCATTTATGAAACATTTTTAAATAATCTCGATTTTATGTTATTATTCCGGAAAATCGAATAAAAAACATATATATATATATATATTGTATATATCGGGTACTGGAAAATAACGTATTAACATAAAATGACATTTAGTTTTCAGTTTTCTCTTTTCTTTTGAAATTTCAACAGATTACACGGGAATGCAGAAAGATAATTATAGAAATGTTCAAAATTTTTTTGGCGGAAACTTAGAGAAGTTAAACAGATATTAAAAGTTAAGATCTAAAATAACGAAACAAAAAAAAAAAAAAGTTAACGTTGATGACTGCTGAAAAGTTTTGAGGGCCATTTTCGAGTAAAAGGAAAATATTCCCTCCTATTTTTAACAATGGTGCAGAGATATCCTATGCCATGGAAGGTAATTGCAATAAATTATCCGGAGTCAGAATTAATATCGTGGAGAGTGAAAAAGAAGAATTTTAACAAAAATCAATAAAATATATCAAATCATATATAACAAAAAGAGGAAATATAATGGCCTCTAGTTTATGTCGACGGATTTCATAAATTTACCCCAAAAATCATGCTACAAACATAAAAATTTAACAGAAAAAAAAAATTGATTGTCATATTTCTTCTCGTATTATCATAGTTTTTGAATAAGTCCTATTTCAACAAAGTTGACAATGCATTTTTATATTTTTACAGTTGAGCTTAATAATTTTATTTTACCAGAATTACTAAAATCGAATTAACAAGTGATGCAGTCATTATAAATTCCAATTTGTATTTTGAAATTATTATTGCTCTGGAACATTGATCCTCCATATTATAAACGAGGATTTTTGATGGTAAAATTGCAAAAGTATGGTAAAAATAAGTTCAAGAATCAAAGGGAGACAAAAACTGTTACAATTTTGATTTTTATGTTGTTTCCGATTTTATGTCTAACCAGAATCAATGTAGAATTTATCCTCATGATGGAGATGTACAGAGATAATGTAAAATTTATTCCGTACGTTTTTAGTAAAAGAATCATCATCAAAGTTGAAAGTGTCTTTCTTTTTCTTTTAATGTACCTAATCCCATTCTGTTTCAAGTTTTACTTTTCTCCACCGATTCGAGAAACTAGATGGACGTAGTCAGTCATCAGTTACATGGAGGCTAACCGAAGAGGATTATCGGGGTGAAGAAAAACGTTCTTTCGTGTGGATGGAACGTTGCTCAAAAATATTCCATCGCAAGAAAAAAAAAAAAAAAAAAAGGAAGTGACATGACGATGAGGTTTACCTTTTGATCTGCTGGACGGACGTTTACCGAGATGGAGGCGGCGGGGCTTATGTTGGCCGAAAATGTAGACATTCGACTGGGAGCCAGGGGAAAGCGGAAATCGATAGATTTCGGCCCGTTTTTCGGTGAGTTTTCCCAGAAGGTGCTTCTATCGCGGCCGACACGCAAAACGCTTGGCGAAAGCAGGAAGCCTCGGTTTTCCCAACGAGAGACACCGTTCGCACGGGGTGCAGGAAGCGTTTGCACGCGTTGAAATTTATGCTGCCACGACGGTTCGATGCGAGTTAGCGTCGTTTGCGCTCGAACAACAAGTCCGAAGTGTGTTTTTCGAATTAAGAAAGGAAATGCGTTTGGGAGAGGAGGCCCAGGGATAAGAACAACCTACCGAATTAAAAGCCGCATAAATCAAAACTCGATCGCTTCAGTTTTAATGTGTGGCAGGAAACGGGGGATAAGCGAGTCTAAACCGAAATATCAATATAGGAGAGTGAACAGGCCGAACACAAAGGATTTTAGCCAATAAATTCACACGTCACGGTTTGAATAGTTCGACCCCGCCATTTTTGCTTTTTTCCAAATACTTTTTTTTTCTTCCCTGGCATCTTTTTGATTTATTTAGACAAGTCGACTTCTTTATTGTTGCAGTTTCGAGCAAATTTACGACGATCAAAAAATCTGTTACACAGTGGAGAGAAGGAATTGCCTTTTCCCGTTAATATTCCTCCTCTCTCTGTCTCTCTCTCTCTCTCTCTCTCTGTTTCTCCTGCAAGTCATGCATTGGGGAATACCTTTTTCAGACGAGCGCCGTCACAACCGCCTCAAATCGAAGCTTCAACGTTCGCACCTGAAAAAGCAAAACGTTTTTTCAAAAGTTTCAAAATCGGGCTCGGCAACAAGCGACGGCCACATAGCAGGAACACGGTAACTAACCGCAATCAACAAGTGCTGCCGCCCGCGGAGATTTCGCGCACTAAAAATTACGGTGGTCGCCATTATTACCCGTGGTCTCCTTTACGAAACGCTGGAAATCGAGATTCCGGGGATACGTAGAAGCGCGATTCGCGAATCGTTAAAATCGTCGGGGGACGGTGCGGCGACGAACGGCCTCGCGACTCGGCATGACCGGAAAATTGGGAAAAGTCTGAAAAACTGGGACTCCGAATAAAAACAAAATCGACAACAAATGCGAAATCGCGTACACCATATCACATGCTCACTCCGAGAGGGCGCCATCTGACGGATCCTACGCGAACTCGGCAATAAACGCAGTGTAATGCGGCAAGCGCGGAGCCGAGGCGGGATATTTTGGCTTTCACTCCGCCTTCCCCGTGACGGGCACGATGATTTACCACGAGGTTTCTCGATTCGACTAATACGTTAATTTGCATATTTTGCTTATCGCGCTCGATTGGCGAACAATTATCGGCCGGATTCCTTTCCTTCGTTCGTGAGTCGCATTTTCTTTTCCTTTTTTTTTTTTTTTTTTTTTTTTTCGCGAAGAGACCGAAGAAAATTCTTTACAATCTGCCCCTGTTCCGCGGTAAAACCCGCCGACTTTTCGCTCCGCGTTTCCCGTTCGAATCGCCTTCCTTATTTTTTTTTTTTTTCCCTTTACTTTTCCTTTTATTTTTTTTTTTTTTTTCCCCTCGTCGAAATTTCGGCCGAGCCGCTCCGAAATTCGCCAACTTTTAACGAGGCCCCCGCCGAAGAAGAAGAAAAGGAAAGCGAAGCGAAATGAGGATGGGAAAAAGATGAAAGAAGATAATGAGCGAAAGAGAGAGAGAGAGAGAGGGATAAGGAGAGAGACGGAGGGAGAGAGAGAGAGAGAGAAAAAGAGAGTGAGAGAGAGAGAGAGAGCGAGCGGATTCTCTACTGAGCGGCGGTGATTGCGCCGATCGGGGATCTTCCATCTCTCTTCCTCGTCGGGTTCTTCGGCTCTCCGCTTCGGTAACGCTTACAACGAGACTGTCAGTCATCTCAGGTTGTCTGTGATGTTGTTATCGTGTGTTTCGCTTCGAATTTTTATTTCTTTACTGTTCACACTTTTGCACTGCACTCACGCCAACATGTGAATGCAATTTTTATCTTTTTTTCGACTGTGGAATCGCGCGAATCGATACGGCGGGGGATTAAAAAAAAAAATAAAATAAAAAATTAAAAAAAAAAAAGAAAAGAAAAAAAGAAAATATTTTTTCGTGAGGCCGGCGAAATGCCCGGGAGAATAAATTTTTCGTGACATTGCACCGCAAGTAATTTACGGGTTAAGTGCGCGGAGTTCGCAGCGATCGCGAGAAGGGGGAGCGAAAAGAAAAAAAAAAGCGAAGAGGGAAAAGAAAGGGAAAGAAAAAAAATTCGAAAATGTTCGAGAAACCGCCTCCGATCTCGTCAGAGTTCGTCCGCTGCCGCTCGACGCCTGACAGGAATAATCGCAAAATAATGTCTTAACTATGTAGTGAATAACATATGTAAAATGTTCGCGTTTGGTCGGTTTCGCAGTTCGAGAAATCGAATTAAGTTCAAATCAGTTTCAGTAACCTAAAAGGTGAAGGAGGAAGAAAGAAGCGGAGGGAAAGTAAAAAAAAAAAAAAATCGCTCGGCCGGCGATTTGGAAAAGGAAAAAAAAAAAAAAAAGGAAGAATTGTTTTTATCTCGCGCACTGGATTTGAGAAGAGAAAAAAAGTTAATGAAAAATAATAAAAATTTTGTGACGGGGAAGTTTTTCTGAAAAAATCCAGCAAGTTGTCGTCGTTTGCGATTCCGGTGTTGCCGAGCGCACGAGACGCTACTGCCAATCAGAAAAGATCCGCTATCGTGGCGAAAGCTATGACACGTCGAAAGCAACACTGCCCGAAACGAATGAAATGTAAGTTCGCTTTTTAGAGACCTTTTCCTTCTCTTAATTTTTCTTTCCGGGTGCCGGCACCGGGCCTCGTTCGGACCGGAACCGGAGGGAACGGGAGTCGGTTCGCGAAGAGAGAGAGAGCCGGAGCGGAGGAAAAAAAAAAAAAAAAAAAGGAACTTCCGCGATTGACAACCTGTTGTTCCGTTAAGAAATGGAACAGCTCGGGGTATCGCGGAGGAAGCTGGAAAAGCCGAAAACGGGGGGATTAAAATGATAACAAAAAAAAAAAAAGGCGGGCAATCGGCCGGGAAGACGATCCGCCGCTTTTTTCCTTTGCTCGAAGGGGAAAAAAAAAAAAAAAAAAAAAAAAAAAAGCGGGCGGGAACCGCGGTTCACCCCGAGGCGCTCCGGATCGTGTCCCCGTTTCCGGTTCGCCGATGAGCCGCTTCTCGCTTCCGATGGCGCGCCGAAAACCGTCGATTTCCGACTTTTGCAAAAGTTTCGCGAAGTTTTTACCGCTCGCCCGCTCGATCTTTCCCTTCCGTCTCTGTGCGCCGACATTTTCCGTCTCGCGCGCGGTATTTCGATGTTTATCTCCCTCCGAAGGAACTTGCGTCGGATCGCGCCGGACTCCGTGCGACGCTGGCCGAGGGCGGGACCGCCTTTCGCACCGTTCGATCCCCGTGCGTTATTAAATGCATCCAAATGTTCCGGTTATCTCGATTTGCCGGAAAAACCGACGCTTTCTCTCCGTTTTCCCTCTCGCCTAATCGTCAGATCCGAACCGAGGAACGCTCGCACTTTACCTTTCGCGTTGGGTTGCAGTTCTCGCTCGAGCAATGTCGATGGGAGATTATGTTCGGATCTTTGCTCCGTCAAATTTGTACATCACAGCAATCGGCGCGAATCACAACTTTTGCGATTCGTTATTGATCAATCGCGCATCAAAAAAAAAAAAAAATATATATACATATACATATACACTCTGTTTTATTACATTATTTAATAAAATTAATTTGAATTTGCACCGCTTGCGCCGTTTCTTGTAAGAATTTGAATAATTTAATTGAGTTTGATCAAAAATTTACAAAGTTGAGACTATTAAGAATTCCGTTCAGACGCTCTCGTAAAAAATATAACACATGTTGCATCTTCTGCAAGTGTTTTTATGTCATAATTATCCGGGAGATTTTTACTTTTTTCTTTCGTGAGAAAAAAAAAAAAAATCATACAACTTGAATGTTAATTGATGGATTGTTTCGTTACACAACATTCTTTCCCGTTGGTCCTGCCCAAAAATTCGCCTCCATATCCTCCGTAACCGGTATTCGAATGGAATCGGAAAGTTTTACATTCGCAAATTGGGAAGGGAAAGGAATCCGGTGACTCCGACCGCGAGCAATCGTGCGGTTTGGTCAATTTCTGAAGCAGTTTCAGGAACCGCGCGAAAAAAAATTGCGGCAGCAACTTCCTTTGTCGCCTCTCGGGGGTCGCGTGCTCCGAGAATTTGAGGCAGGCAGGTTGCAAGTGCTGTCGCTCGATCTCTTCCCCGATTTTTCTTGCGGTCAGCGGCCGGAGGAAAGGTGGACGGGAATGAT
>JAOWBB010000002.1:1309822-1338558 GCA_028565995.1 Ricinus marginatus
GGTTTGGGTGGTGGAAAATAAAAAAATGTGAACGGTTTTCACGGGAAAATCTGCCACGAACCTAAAAGCGCGGGGATTGGGCAAAAGGCGGAACTCGCCCCGCTATCCGAGGTTCATTATACTTCTGTCACCCGTCAATCAACCGTCACTCACCCGCTGGAAAACAACAAAACATTTTCCATCTCTCTTGGAAAATCGAACTTGGCAAAAGAAAATATCTGGGTTTTTTAGGCGCGTTTTTTTCCTCCCCTTTTTCCTCTCCGTTTCCGGATCCTGGGGTTTTCGCGCCTCTACGGAATCGAGGGTTTTTTTGCCGAACGCAAAAGAAGAAGAAGAAAAAAAAAAAAAAAGGGAAAAGGTTTCGAAAATCGGTCGCTTGATTCGAAAATTTTTGCGATTTTGATCGCAGCACTCGCTGAAAGCTGCGCTTCGAGATACGATCGGGAACTTTATGCCGTGCGAAGAGACCGGGAAAACTGATGTCTGGGAGAGGATAAAACTTGTACAACATCCCCCGTTTTCCGATTCGGAACTTCTCACTCTTCCCTTCCGGTTCGGGAGAAAATCTGCTAATATGAAACGCATGCTTCTGCGTCATCACATTTGTCTCCCGTCTTCCTTTCCCGGTTCAACACATATTTTTACTTAACCTTATAATTAAAACATAGGCGACGAATATGAGCTATCATTTCTTCCATCTCTTTGAAATTTACATTTTAAGTGTCGATTTCTCTCGTTCATTTTGTTTTTGAGGTGCGAATTATTTAGCGCGAAATAAAAAAAAAAAAAAAAAAAAAAATCAAACCTGTGTGAAAAATAATACAGAAACAATGAATTTTATTTACCATCTATTAAATAATAATATGAAGATAAATTTATGAGCCCTCGTTTGGAAGACGTTGAACTTTAATCAATGACTCAGTTATTAAATACAATGATAATTTTTTTTAAATTAAATGTATATATTATAAAGATAAATATTAAACTATTTCGCAAAGAGTCGAAACTTTACTATTATTTTCTTCCATAATTGGGTTAGCCGAGTTTATCGTGTGCGTAGAAATTGTTGTTAATTTGTTGAGAATTTTCGGTACAAGCCCTTAATAAATTAAAAAATTTTGCATTTTTTCATTCCCCAGGGATGTTTCATAAACACTTAGTCGCCAATTTTTTTTTTTTTTTGAATTTCTCTCTTCCTTGGGGGGCTAATCCAAGTTAGCGCCGTACGGTAACAACTACGGCACTAACTGCTGTGCCCATTAAGATCATAAATGTCAACTTAAATAAAATAAACTTAATTCATGGTTCAATTTTTTTATTTTATTACCTGTATGTATTAGTAATAGAATGTAAAATAATGGTTGAACACAGATGAATGTGGCCCTCCGCCACTTCTTTGGACCTTGCGAGTCTTTGGTAAAAAAAAAGGTTGCCGATCCTGGCCTTGAACAGTGGTATCAAATCGGTTTTGTTGTGAAAAGGAACTGGATTTTCAACACTTTTGTTATGCTTCTCTATGACACGCGGCAAAATGATTCCTTCTCGTGTAAACCAAGTTTATTTATTTATTTATTTATTTTTTTCATTCAAGATGTAAAATGCTTAGCCAATTCTGATCCGATCATTTTGTTTAAACTTAAAAAATAGTTTTATAAAACGTTCAGTAAAAAAAAAAAAAAAAAAAAAAAAAAATAGCACAATAAAACGTTACTCCTGCGATTCTAAAGTGACTGTCTTTCTAACAGCAAGTGCAAAATATAATTTTCATCTAAATCTTATTTGCAGTTAATACAGAATAACAGTAATGACTAAGCAGATATTTTCAATTAATACATTAAAATTTAAATTACAATAAAGTTTACAATTAATTAACTTAATAATTTTCTGTGTACAGGATTTAATCTCCAAGAAAGAAAATATAGATATTGTAATGTTGTAAACGGCTTTATTGCTTTTAATTATTTCGAATGTGGCGTCGTATTGGGAAAAGACAAAGCAAAAAATATAAGAATTTGAATTCTCACACGTGAAATGAAATTTTTCTTTAGTGCATTAAATATTTAAATTTTAATTTAAAATGGTCGCAAATCGAAGGAGGGTATTCTCCACCTGAATATCTTAAGGAAACTGAATACCTTATAATTTTTATTTAAAGTTATTTTATTCAAGAAATATGATTTCATTTTCTTTTATTAATATCAATTTCCCCGCATCGCTTTTTCTTTTACATCATTAGCAAATTTAATATAATTACGAATAAGATAGCAAATTTTTTTTTATTGGGCATCCTAAACATTCAATTTAAAATTATGCACCTTAACAAGCCTGGTTAAAGACAATATGATTCTAAACCAATCTTGTTGTTGATCGGTTTTTTTTTGATTTGGGAAAAGAAGATGCCGTCAATATAAAAATTACTTGAAAATTATTAAATCGACCTGTTATTAATAGATTTTAAAGACTTAAAAATGTATGCATGCAATATAATCATTTATGTCGGTATTTTCGAATTATCAGAGTTAAATGTAATAGACACTAATAAGTAATTTCGGCTCTAATGTGAATAATTATATATTCCTACTTAAAATGCCTAACATAATGAACTTAATTTTTAATAATATCTTGCACTGTGAAATTTCATGCAACGCTACCAAAGCTTCACTCTAAAACAAAATTATACAGAGATTTAATAATAGATACATATCCAAAAATTCACCACCACATTTAACTGGATATATGTGATCGAACAGATATTATATAATTTATTAATGTTCTAAATTTTAATTATTCCAAAACTTCTCGATTTTTACATTTCCTTCTAAGATCTACGGTTATAACTGATCACATTTTCTTTTAAAATCAAGGTATTTAGTATCTTGTTTAATAGCGTTAATTTTTGTGTGGTCCCTTAAGTTATGTTCAAGTAACGTTGATTATACTTTAAAATTGACCATTAGTAGGGAGACCTTTCTTAATACTATATTCCCATCGAGTTTTTTCTACATTATTTGGATGCCAGTGTTCTCGGTGTAGGCATTCATGTCCTACCCAGATGATTTCATTATTTATTTAAAAAGGGCAAAACCTGACAGTTGGTAAAGTCTATTAATCGTCGGAGAGTGATCTGGTTCGCCTTTTTCCTTTTTTTTTTTTTTTTTTGTGAAGACTGAGATACGCCATGGTATGCATAGGTTTTCTTCATATCTTTGCAGCTATTTGCCATGTGATTGATACAAAGACAGAAAGGAATCGAAGTTGACACCATGAAAAATGAACAAAGTTCCAAAATGATTTCACATAAATTATGAATGACACTTCTTGTCGGCGACTTACAATTGTTTATAATGATTTCCAAGTTCCAGTTGTATAATTGGATATGCTTTGCTCACTTTTTCGTATTTTTTTTTCCTTTGTTGCTATTTTATTACTTTTTGTGGAAGGCATACAATGTATGTGGTTCACAATGTGCACAGGTACGATTTTTTCTGTAACTGCAGCAGGATGTCCAGGGTTAAGAAAAGATTTTAAAATCTTTTTGGCGTTTGATGAATTCGAAAATTTATACTGAAACTATTTCTTTTTCTTAACTGTCACCGAAGTGTAGGAGAAGGAAAGAAAAAAAAAATCTACGTGACAAATCTCATTTTCGGCTGACTTTGGAATTATACTTGTAACAAGGAAATTTGGAGATTTATTAATGTATCTCAACATTGATTTATAGTCTATTTTAAAATGATTCGGAGCAGAATATGACATGTAGCTGGCCATATTCTTTGTATTTTTGGGGTTTTGTTTTTCTTCCGCTTATTAGGGCTTGTAACCTTTTCTTAATGTTAAGATTAAACTTCAAAGGAGGGAACTGGAAGAAGTCGACCCGAGTGACCCACAAGCTAAATTAGCATACCAGAAAAAAATGTTATTAGAGAAACCACCCTTGTCTTGGATAGATGGATGAGACATGATGCACAAAGGGACGGTTTTTCATTTGATTGACATCTATATGATTGATATTGCACTTTACTTTTGTTTGAACTTCAAAAATATTACCTTTTGGTTTTCCAAGGGGGTTCCATTTATGCAGGTGAAAATTTTTAACCGTATTTAAAAAAACACTTGAGTCAAATCGTTTCATTCTGTTTTTAACAATAATGACTTTAGTTTTGTATGCGTACCTTTCTGCTAGAGTATGTTTTGTTTGCTCTTCTTTTTCTCTCCAATAGACATTTTTTGTCCTTCGGTTAGATATGTAAAAAAGAATTTGAGAGAAACCGAAATGGAGTTTTTATATTGTCGGAGGGATAAATGGAACCGTCAAAGGTAGACGGCATAAAAATTTTAAATAAAATTAACGTCGGAGAAGAGTGGCTTTGACAATATTGTTTTTTTACTTTTTACATCTTATACCGCAATCTTTTAATAAATTTTAATTAATGCAAATTTAGTCTTTGGCCGAAACAAACTGAACGGATTCAATTTTTATCGACTCAAAGATTTCTTTTCTGCCAAAATTTGTAAATATATATTATACAAAAGCCATGTACCTCTAAAGTTTGGTTTTTTTTTTTTTATATTTCAATCGATTCTAAGGTTAAGCAGGAGGAAAGCGTTAGAACATTTCTTCGATCATTTTGGGAACTATTAAATGATCTAACGTTTATGTTTATGTTTTGCATAAAAATAAAAAAAATTCCGATTTTTCAATATGATAGTAAAAAGCTTTGTGCAATTATTATTGTGAGACGCGCACACCAGTACATTTTTGTCATAATCTCGCGGAAAAGGAAGTACAAATAAAGGTTCAAGATTACGTATAGGTTGAAGAGAAATGCATTGAACTAAATTAAGGATACAAATATTGATTATTTGTTTTGATATCGCCGTTCAATGGCTTTACCAATATTTGCTTTAAAAAAAACAATAAAGGCTCTTTATATTATTCAATTTTTGTAAATTCGTTATTGCTACAATGCTTCATGACTTTACTAATAATTTTTATGCTTCGAACCAAAAAACCGTCAGCATTGCGAGCACGGCGGATTGCGCCTTTTGGCCGAAGTATGCTTTGAAAAGTAGGATGGTTGATACTTCTGAGGTTTGTTGTTAATGATTTTTAAAAATATTTTTCAGGAGTAAAAATTTTAGACACTGAAAAGCAGTATGAAAGCAAGATGTCAACATGGTATACGAGGATTAGTACGGGGACATATCTTAAACAATAATCTAAGCTGCGATAATGTCATAAAAACTCCTTTTTTTTTTTCTTATTTCTCTCCTCCCATATTTAATCATTATTTTTCGCAATACATAAATTTCCGACAGTGAACGCGTCTTAATTTTTCACCATACATGAAATCTTATTCCCGTAATTGCTATGAGACATTTCCCAGTCCCGGAGTGATTAATGTAAAAATTAAAGGTTTCTGCTGAAGGTAGTTGGGTTTCGCCCGATCCATTCAGTAATATATATATATAGATTATTATAATGAAATGTTTAAATGTATTTTCGTCCTTGGATGTTGAATTTCTTGAGAATTTTTTAATTTGCTATTATTCACAGAGGAAAAGGAAGGTATTTCAACCGTTGGCATTCAGGGGGGATTAAAAGAAACCTCGCTCTCAAAACATGATTTTTCCTTAACTTAATAACTATTTGTAGTGCTGTTGTTATTAAAAGCAATCGAAAATGGATTTAATTTTAGATTTTTTTTTTCTATTTTGTTTAATTGCTTTGCCGTGTGCTTTTTGTTTTGCATTTATCTCGCGTCATGAATGATCGGTGAACTTAATGTAAAGAAAAATTATATTAAATAGGAATCGTTCTTACATGCGAGAATAACATTATATAATTTGGGTGCATTGCTTTGCTCGTGTGTCGTTGCTTTAATGGTGAAAATCCAGTGTCAGTACCTAATCCAACGTTTGTTACTTTGACGGAGGTTATGAACATTTATGTTTATATAACTAGTTTTTATATAATGAGCCAATTTAATAATTTAAACATTCGTAATTGACTGGCAAATGGATAAAATATCTGCTTATTAAACTGTGCAGATATATAATGTCAAGACTTGAAGACCTGCTTAAACTTTATTACCAAATTTTTTTTTTATCTTTTTATGTGTGTCAAATTTTCTGTAATAAATTTAAATTTTTTTTTTTTTTTAACTTTCTATTACGACAGTTCAGGCAAAAATTAAAATTTCTTTAACTTAGTCAAAGAAAAGCAATGATAGTCATGACTTAATTTAATGCAATATTATTTATGGATTAAATTCCAGTGTGGCTTTCATAAAATATAAAATATTTCTTAAGTTTGATTCGTTGAAAGTGAAATATATATTTTCAAACTGAGATAATTTTAATTTTTCCCTTAATAGTGTCATTTATTTTTGAATATTAACTGAATTCCATATAAATTATTATTTTTTATATCTGCATTTCAGTCAGGATCCATTTTAAGGAATTCTATAGCGGAGATCCACCACTATTTAATTTTAATTTATTCCCTTGTCTTGACAACAACTTTCCATGTTTTATGTGTTTTATGAAAGTATTGCTCCGCTCATAAAGAAAGACACGTCTTAATTTCTTGAATTATTAGATAGGATCCTTCTTCTATAAGACTTAAAACGTTAAAATTTTATCTTTATACGTTCGGGAAAATTTGAAAAAAAAAAAAGGAAAAGAAAATTAAATTTCTAATTTATTTGAAAAATGTTTTATTCAACATTTTATTCTTCAGGAAAATTATCTAAAAATGTGGTGCTTTGTTATAATGTTGTTGGTGTTAAAGCAGGAATAGGCGGACCTACAACTTTCACGACCGTAAATTTGATTTTTAATAATTATTTTTTTGTTTTTAATTTTTCTAAGCAAATTTTTTTTCTTTTTTTAAATTGTATCATTCTCAAAAAGTGAAAAGAGAGATTTTTATGTTCGACCTGCACAATTTTGCGTTGCCTTTAATAAAAAAAAAAAAAAAAAAAAGTAAAATTTATATAAGTTACCTGAATTTTTCAATTTTCAATTCCGAGTTTTCAATTATATCGCGCAATGAAGTTGATAGTCGACTTAACATATTTTTGACGTGTGCCGAAGTCTTGGGTCATACACGAGCGGTGTTAATTATGGTGGAACTACATTTAGATACTGAATTCTTGATTGTGAAAGTGTAATATCATCAAATGAAAATGCTTTCATGAATGTTCGACAATGAGAAGAGCAGCCAGAAAGTAGCAATATGATCCGATGTAGCTAAAAAGGTGATTTCTACAGTTAATACGTAAAATCATCAGAAATAGTTTAACAATCATCGCGCTGTATCAGTTAAATAAAATCTCCAAGTGGAATCGTTTCTGATGCAAGGATCATGATTATTGAGTAGTGTATAACTTGCACTAAATTGGAAAAGATTCTTTTTATTCCATATTCGTTTACGCTTCAACAAAAGTTCGAGTTTTTTCTTTTTAATATTCGATAACGTTGAATTTTTTTTTTTTTTTTAACAGATTTAAAAAGATCTCTAACAAAATAAAAGTCTGCAATACTTCAAATAAGTATCATTTTTTCGGATAAGAAAATTCTGTGTTGTCAGTGTAGTCTTAATTTTGTTTAATAATTAATTTTGCTATGCCACTGCAGCTTGCTCAAATCGATTTAAAAATATGTAACTATCAGGCTTATATGTGTGTGCGAAACATATTTTAAGGCACCTGATTTTAATATTATCTGCGACTGCACGAGCAACTTGTTTCAACCAAGTTACGTCGAATATGCTACTCATTAAATTATTTTGTACCGCTGTAATTATTCGACATCGGGATTTTGGGCTGTAATTTGTCCAAAAATGTTTTATTGATTAAATACGCGGAGGGAATTAAAAATTTGTCTTTTTCATCATTAAGCGCCGATTAAATTGTCGCCCTATTAAATATCCCTTGCAAACCGTCCTAACCTTGCCGTGCATTTTTCGAAAAGCTCCCGTTCCACATCCTCTTCCCGTCTTTCTCTCGTCCTAGAAATCCGAATTCGCTCTCTCTCTTTCCACTGTTCTGTCTGATCTATCTTACATCTCTGTCGCATGAGACTTTCCCGAGCTGTCCGTCTTTCGCTCGTCACTCAACTTTACCGGATCGATCAGTGTGCGGGTTTTGATGTTGACGTGTAAGAAGTTTCGATTTCCCGGTTTCTTCGATTCGACCGGGTTGACTTTTTACGAATGAACGCGATTTGCAAAGCCGAAGCGCTTCACGTTAAAAAGAGACGTTCGACCGTTCGCGGATTGTCGCCTGCGAGAATTTTCTTCTGGTCCCCGTTCGGGTAAATCCCATTTGTAAAAAGATTTATTTTTCGGGAAAAAATTTGTGATGCGTTTCCTCATCTCGCGTTTCCGGCACGGGCGACGGATAAGAAGTTCCAAATCGAGAAGGCTTTTGCAGTAGAACTCCTTGATACGGCGGAGCGTGCCGACGGGGATCGGGAGGGACGGGAGACACTGGGGGAGGTTTTTCGCAGGGGGTGGCAGGAACTCGGACGTCTGGCGGAGCTGTCAATCTTCCGTCCGAGTCCCGGGCAATGTCATAAGGATCATTATGAGCTCTCTCTCTCTCTCTCTCTCTCTCTCTCTCTGTCTGTCTGTCTTTCTCTGCTTCCCCTGAGCATTTTCTTCTAAACGCGATAATTTTCCTTTTTGCTGCAGTACACAATCGGGAAAAATATTTGCACTTTAGTCGCTTCCTTCCGCCTCGCGGTTTGACTCTTCCGCTCTTCAATTTCTTATGCGGTAGCCCGCATAAATTTATAAAATGAGACATATGAAAATTAGTTTGTTTCCACATAAAAATTCGGAACGGAGTTACCTTCGATTCATCAAGTAAAGTTGGTCGTAAACTGGTTTCCATAATTCCCCCACAGCAATTTTTTACCACATCTTCTGCCTCAATTTCATTCAATTTTGATCTATGATCATTTTAAAACTTGCTGGTACTTCATAATGCTTTAATATTCAATTTCGAAATCCTCATTTAAGGCGGTGTTTATTAATACCTGATATTGTGAGCAGCAATCGCGTTTCGAACCGCAATGTGAAACGTTAAAATTTAAAAAGCATATTTAGTGAAATTAATTACATTACAACTTTTGTAATTATTTATTCTTTATTAGCGGCGCCAAATGAGTCGTATTTTTTTTTTTCTTTTAGATATTGTCCAGCTCTGAAACCTTTTTTTCCGTTACTGGAAACTAATCTAGATAAGGAAAAAAAAATTATATTTTACACATCAATCAGATATGCTTGTAATCTGGTTATGGTGATCGATTAAGGGGTAGTCCGACGAGTTCGATTGTGAAGTCGTCTGCGTTTGAAACACTATGACAATTCAACATCAGTCCCAATTTTAATTTGAATAGATAAAACAGACCAATCAATCAATCATTCTCATGACGCTTTTGGATTAATACCAAATTTCATAATAAGCTTCATATTTATCGTGACTGATTTAAATTAGATGATTACCATCCGTGAAAACAAAGGCTTCTTTTCTGTATCTTAAAATTAATTACTGATATCGCGGTTTTTCTCGTTGAAAACATTTTTGTATTCGATGTCCTTATTTAAATATTTTAACCATTTGAAATTTTTTTTTTTTTTTTTTTGAAGAAAAAATTCGCTCCTGCCTTCGGTTGCGAACACGAAGTCCGCGTGCCGCTCCTTGCACCTGATTTTCAGCACCAGGTTCGAAAACCAAGGCTTTTGATGTTACATTCAATAACATTTTTTCAAAGGAACATATTTCAACGTATCCAATCAGTCGCAATTACAGCATTCAAAACATGTTCCGGGTGTTCGAATCAGTTACTACCATAGACTTTTTTTTTATGGTCATGATTCGGAGGCATTACAGGTCCTGCCTGAATTTCTTGCATATGTTATGGTTTAAAAAAAAAATAAATAAATAAATAAAAACGTTGATATGTATAATATGGGAACTGAAACGTATCCGAAGTTAATGTATATTTTATTTCGGCATTGTCATGTTATTTATATTAATATTTCCAGCCCGCGGACAATATTTGTTAACTGCATGTTTTAAACGTTTTCAATGTATTGAGAGTATTTATTTTAATGTTTTGAGCCGGTTAATTTAAGAATTTGCATGTTTGGGTGGTTAATTATTTAGAACACCTGTCGGTTGGCCCGGAAAAGCCTAAATGTCAAAATGAACATATTTTCAGGTATAACTGTACGGAAGGAAACATCCGAGGCTTGACATTAGACGATAAGGATCGCAATTGTTCGTTTAAAATGCTTAATAAATTCAGTTGCTTGTGCATCTTTCAGTTTTTATTTTTTGTGGGACTTTATTGTAAAGGCATTCGGGGTTGTAATCACACGATAAAAACCAGACAGATACAGTTAAGTATATGCAACTAACATTTTATCTGAGCAGCAATATAAATTGTTTAAAACCCTGCGAGTTAAAGCCACTAACTGTGAATTGAAAAATCATGTAACACGACAAATATGAGTTACATTGTCTATTCATTAAATCTGTCAATGGTTGAAATTTCATCTTGTCACATTAAAATTCAAATATATCTAAACCAAATATTAAGAATATGAATATGGTAGTGAAAAATATAATATCGACGTTAAAAATGCTGCGTTTTCATTTTATAATGCGTACATTGTGTGGAAAGGGTGTTCGTAAAAGTATTTACCAAAAACGAGGCTTCGATGCAAATTAAGGAACTTTCGAAATAATTTAGTTTTGTTTCATAACCCACTTGTAAAATCCTATTTGAGTCTCTTCTCCTTTCGATCAGCCACCCATTCGAGAAAAGGAATAATAAATATGATAATTGTTGGACTATTTATCACCATATAAATATCATGATTTATTATGGTTTTTGATATTAGCATTAATTTATAATTTAAATACATTTTTTTATTATTCTCTTTTGCACTGCTTCTTCTCTCCCTTTTTTTTTTTTAAAGTGTTAATCTTTTAACCTAACATAGTTTTCTTTTCATCCTTTCAAGCGACAAAATGTTTAGACGCAGTCTACTAGTACAATGTGAAATACCACGTTTCTGTTGCATTTTTCTGACCGCTGCATCAATACGAAAAGCTGAACTTCAACAAGATCGCATTGAGGAAAACGGGGCGGGACAGGAAGGAGAGGACGTGATGGCGGTTTCCATCGCGGAGCACCGAAGGAATCCGCCTCGGAATTGGGCTTGTGGGGGTGGGGGGTGGTTCCCGCTGAACCTGAAATAATAGCGTCGTGGGTACCTCAAAGGCGAGGACATTCGTCGAGTGGAAAAAAAAAAAATCAATATGTGAAGATGCGAACAGGATGTTACGACCGCCATTCTAAATGAAGCAGGTTTTAGGTGAACAGGCCTTGGTAATAAAGTTCCCACGGCTTGATCTCCGAGTAGATGGAATTTAGTTTTTTTTTTTTTTTTTTCTCTCTCCAAAAGCACATTCTTCATTGTGGGTATCAAGTGCATGAACAGAAAAAAAAAAAAACTCCCAATTCCTGATTGGTTCCCCCGTGCAGCTCAATGATTCGATGTTCCACCATCGGTATCGACCATTAGAGAAGATTGTTTTTTTTTTTTTTCCCCTAGTGAATCACATCACTGACTCCGACCGAACGTTTCGGTTATTGATGCACATGGTTCAGCACAATTCGGACCGGTTTCGGTTATTTCGCCTGAATGTTTTCTCCGAGGCACCGATAATGCTTCGTCGCTTAGCATTTTGCATTGCCTGTGTTTAATTCCGTTTACGTAATCCCGTTGCATAAATGACAAAAAAATTAACGGACAAACGCGAAAAAAGGAAAAGATTTTTCACTTGGAACATAATCCCGTATTTATTAACGGGATTAGCTTGGGGGGGGGAGAGAGAGAGAGAGAGAGAGAGGAGGGGGGGGGCGGGAAAAAACCTGGCCTGCCGCTCCGACAAATGCTTACGGCGCGGAGACGAGCGTGGGAATAAGCAAAATTATTTGACAATGAAATCCGACAAAATGCAAGGTTAATTCGTTTCCTCTGTGTTCAGGGCGTAAATGCATCACTTCCAGTAATGCACGTGTGACGAAATGGGAGCATTGCAGAATTGTAAAAAGAATGCGGTGCGCGGATTAAATAGGAGCAAAATCGGAATTCGGGTCTGCGATTTAAACCATAAATCCTTATGATTAAGGTTAGGTTTTATCAGTTAAGAAAATAATTGAAATAAATCCATGGAATGGACCGTTGGAAGATTAATTTTGTTCGGCTTTCCGTGGTAAAAATCTCGGAAAATTTTCTTTTTATATCATAATAAAGGAATTTATTAATTGCGCACTATTCTCCGTTCGATAACTTTGATTTAGTCCTTTTGCCGTTAAGAAAACTTCTTCCTCCGCCAACTTTTCGAATTCCCTATCAGTAAGTTTTATACAATATATTTATAAATAAATGGAAATATATATTTTTTTTATAGGGCAATTAAAAAAGATGCTTAAATTTCTAAACGTCCATCAAAAGTATAAAGAAAGTACTTTTATTCGGCTTACCTTACGCATATATATGAACGTTAATTTAAGCCGTTTATGTATATATATATATATAGACACTCATAAAGTTTTTTGCAACTTTACGAAATTTAAAAAAAAAAATTCTTACGATAATTATAGAAACTTTACACGATTCCCTTGGGAATCGCGGGCCCAAAAAAACTTGAACATAAGGAAGAAATATAATAAGCTAAATTATCAGTTTTAAAACTTCCTGTGTAGATTTGAGAACTGAAATTATTATCTGTTTTAATATGATCATTATATTATATATATAATATAATGATATATATATATGATCATTATATATATATTGTATAGTGAAAACAATAAAATATTGACTTCTCAATTAGTAGTTTCTGCTCTGCTGCAGAGGTTAGCATTCTCGTGCCATTTTCTTTCTTTTATTGAAAATCTAAACTTTGTTTTTGAGAAATATGTTTTTCCTTTCCTTTTTTTTATTCCAAAAACGTCATAAAAAAATCGGGATGAGCGTGGTGAATAAATTTTTTTTTTTTTTATAGTTAAAAAAAAAGAGAATATTTCATTGCGAAATAGCGGGAAGAAAATTGACAGTTGGTATTGGTGCAGAAATATTCTTCTGCCACGTATTGCAATACATGACGGAAACCGAGGACTGAAAAGGCATTTAAAATATATATATATATATAAAGTAGGAGCTGTATATTATAATCTGTCGATGAGCAAATAACAATAAATTGAACTCCGGTTATTTTAAATAAGTTTCAGTCTCTTAATAACATTATTATTTGCCCGTGAAGTTTTTCATTTTCGTTCCGCGACTGCTAAGCAAAATGCGCGAGGGGCTGCCGGTCGACGACGGGTAATTTTTCCGAGCCTCCTCGCGGGAGGGGGGGAGGAGGAGGTTCTTCGAAAATTCGCGGGCTACCAACCTTCCTCGCTCCTTGGTCCGAGGTCGTGAAACGGTGAAAAATCGGGATTTCGGTCGTTCGCTTTTGGCAACTCCGCCACGTGACCAGGAATCGACTTCGTTTTTTCATCAAAACAATTCCCGTTAAAGCGGACGAAAACCAATTTCGACATTTCCCTAATCCGTGCCTTCAAATTGGTACGGGGGGAGGGGGGAAGGAGGTGGGAATGAGTGTGAGTGGGACGGGACAAACTCTTCAAAAGGCCTTAATCGGAGGGAGGATGGGGGAGGGGGCGGGGTTTACGTGACAATTCAAATGCCTTTCTTTCTGCCTTAAATATTGGTTTAAGGGAACACAACTCACGGAGCATTTCTTTTTTTTTTTTTTGAGAAAAATGCGATTTTTAATTTTTTTTTATTTCACTCTTACGGAAACCAACTTTGGTGAAGACATCTTGCGTATTTAAATGAATTTGTTAATTTTTCGCCGATTTGCGGGATGCTTTTATTTTTCCGTTGCTCGGGACACGGAAGGGAAAACGACACGGGTGAGCTTTGATTGTAAGAAGGGGCTATTTTTCATGTTTTCACGTGCGGGACCGGGGTCTTTTTCGAGGCAGACGATTCGCCTTAATAAAAGCGAGCTGCAGCATAAGAAGACCTATCGACTGGCTCCTCCACGGCCTCGAGGGCGTCTCTTCGAAAGCGTCGACGGAAGTTCCGCTTTTGGCACCCGATTTTTTTTTTCATGGTTGCATACTGACCTTGAAAAAGCCTTTTCATTTTTTGTTCGGAGTCGCTGCGAGGGTTTTTCCTCATCCGGAAAATTCCCCCCTCCCACCGTGCGAATTTTTAAGTTTCCTCGTTAAGGGTGTGGGCAGAGGGGAGGGAAGGAGTCGGATCGGATTTTTCCGTCTCATCGTTTGAACGGTGGCGTCGTCTGCCGCCGCTACCTTCGCCGGGCATGTGAAGTCATGGAGAAAGGGAAACGCCGCTCAAACGATCGCGTGTCCGAAGCTTCGGGTGTCGTCGCTGCGATGGAAGAAATTTTTTCCCCTGCTCCACCCCCCCCCCCTGCCCCCGACGCGTTCGTTCCTATTTTCCCGATTGACCGTCTCGCGGTTCGATTTCCACGCGTCGGAACGGGGGTAGAAGCCCTTTCCTACTTTGATGTTCCTCCCTCCCCGCCATCGCCCGGGGCGTTTGCCAGGGCGAAATTAAAAGTGCTGAAATCTTGGCGCGAGAATGGAGGTGATGCGACCGTTTTCTTAATTTTTTTTTTTCGGGGAAGGAAATTTCGAGGCTGTTAGGAATCAAAATTTATTTAATAAAGCATTTAGCAAGCGAATGGGAATTAACGAGAGAATTAAGAGAGCTTAATTTTCGGTCGGTGGGAGGGAGGGGGGAGTCGGAAGTTTCGGAAAGTTCCTCCGTCCGCGGGTAGGAGACGGCAGCGCGGCCGTCGAAGTGTGGGAAATGCAAGCTCGAAATGCTTCTTTTCCTTAACCCGGAAGCGAGGGGGGGAGGGAAATCGTAGGGGAGGAAATGTTTTTTCCCCCTGCTCCGGAGCGTTTGAATTCTCCCCCCCGAGGAGAGGGCCGCGAGTGGCGGGGTGGATGGGGGGGGAGGCGAAAAAGCAAACGAACGACAGTTTTGAATGAAAACCCGTTGACAGCAACTTGTCAACTTACGGATTGTAAGATAAATGAATCTCCTCTTTTTTTTTTTTTTTGTTTTTTTTTTTTCGGACTTTTGGAAGATTTGACATAAGTCCAAGGAAGTCAATATCAGCGCGAATTTAATGCTTTATAAATGATGGCAACTTTTTAATGCTCCCGGTTTCGCTCCTCTCCGCCGTTGTGGAAAGCTCGTTTCCCCTCCGCCCCAACTTCTTTTCTTCGCGTCGTGGCAGGCGGACGAAAGGGGGAAGGGGAGGGCCTTCGCTTTCGGCGCTGCTCCGACGTTGCCGGAACGTGGAAGGAGAAAAAAAAAAAAAAAGGCGGGGTGCAGGCAACTTCCGTCGTTCGGCGCTTCGCGAAAGTTTACTTTCCGCCCGAGAAACCTCAGATAAAGGGCATCGTTTCCGATAATCGATATTTATATTGATAGCCTAATTGATAAGGAGACGCGAGAATCCCCGCTCGGATGCGTTGCCTCGTCACTCACCTCCGCGACGCGCTCACCCTTTCCGCGTTATCTTTGCGATCGGTTGTGAAATCCCTTTCGTGAGGCCGAGATAATGCAGCGCTGTTGCATAGCTTCGCGCGCACTTTTTCCCTCCTTCCGCTCCTTCGCCGCTACACAAAGTTCTGCAGGCCCCGGTCCCGGCGCTTTATGAATGGAGACCGGGCTCTGAATCTGACAAGATGAATATTGTCTCTCTTTACACCGATCATAAATGACAGAATCATCTTTTATGCTCCTATTTTTGATGATCCGGTTTCCCGATCGGGAACGTTATCCCGTCGTGGGATTGCCGTTTAAGAGGATATCTCCGCTCTTGAGTATCTCCTCGGCTGCGGCGAAGATTGCGGCTCCTTTTTTTTTTTTCCTACTTTACCTCACTCCTACCCCGAAGCTGTTGTCAACCCCCTTTCTGCGCTTCACGCTCTCCTTCGGGACTGTGCATCCGTCCGCGTGGCAGCAGTCTTCCCAGCGGTTGCGCGGAACTTCTCCGCTTCCGTCTCGTTTGAGTGACGGCAAATTACGTTGCCGCGTAAATTTTGTAATTGAGACTTTTGTCCCGCATCATTTTATAATTTTACTTTGCAGATGCTGCATCGTTAGTTCTCCTTTCCTTTTCTCTCTTATTTGCGTCTCGTTTGCGCGGGTTTTTTTCAGTCGTTCATAAAATCGTCGAATCTTCTTCATCGATGTTAATTATGCGAGCGACATAAGAACAACGAAAGATGTTTGAGGTTTTCGGATGATTTGCGCGACTGAAGATGGTCCGACAGACGATAATTGAAAAATATACCTATCCAGTTTTAAATTATATGTAATTGCGGACATTGGTTGCGAGAGAATCAACAATAAAATGGCAATGAATAAAACGCGGATGGAAAAGAGGAAAATAAGTCGCGGTCCAGTGCGACGGCAGTGAAACCTGAGAAATCCGCCAGCTGCAAAGAATTACAATTGATTACGCTAAAATTTGCATTTTCCCTTAGAAAAAAGGAAAAGTTTGTCATCGGGACTCATTTCGGATTAGGTGATCCGAAATACTTCGAAATCTTGCATGGGGACAACAGGAAGGATTTGTATGTGGGAGCTTTGCACGCGTAAACGAGAAGTTTTTCTCTGGGAGTTGAACACGGTTAAAAGCGGGGAATATCAGCGATGTGTGAGCTGCAGAAGAATGGGAAAACTTCGAGAACGAGAAATATATTAATGCCATAGCATCGCGTTAAGGAGCATTACAAGAAATATAACGAGTTGGTAAATAAAATAACGAAACATTTTTTTTTTTTTTTCGCCGGCCAAATTTTAGGTTTACTGGCGAGTCATTTTTATCCCTTTACAAGAATCTGTCGGGCTTTGGATAGACTTAACCGTAGACTTGCGATTTGCCCAATAGTTTTCCATTCTGGAATGGTTTCATTCTCCCTGTATGAGCACTTCCCCTCCCCCCCCAAAAAAAAAAATTAAACAGGGCTAACAGCAATCTGATTAGGGCAAAAAGAAATTTTTTTTATGATTCCTTCCTTGGAGATTCTGCACAACAGTGGTAACCTCGCATTGCCAACAGCAACGGTGAATAATTAATTTTATGGGTGAGTCTCGGTCCTTTCGGGAGCCAGGACTCCTCATTAGCGATGATGAGCCTCAAATTTCGGCCGTAAGTTTTTTTAAATTCGAAAATAATTTTCAATAAAAGTACACGCATAAACATATAATTTTTTTTTAGTCTCTTGAATTTCTATTAAAAACACTCTTGAGAAGATAAAATCTATATTTAATATTTCAATTTCATCTCCGAAGCTAATGATGATGCATTATACGGTGGTATGTTTATGCGAAACTGAAATGTCACATAATGTATCTCTATTAAATCTGCATTAGGTGCGAGTAATTTTGAAGGAAATTTCAGAGTCGGCAAAATGATCCCGAGGCCTGAAATTTACACTTAAAATGTTCAAAGCTCGGGAACCATTGGCCAAAACCAGATAAAATCTGGTTGCAGACGAAATTCACTTATTGTCCTCCCGCCCTTTCCTTTGGTACCCTTCATTTCAGTTTAAACCAAGGCGCCATTACTAAGTGTTTACATATATCATTCTTAATCGTCTTTCAACCGGAATATAAAGTTTTAAAAAAAAATATTTCGTTTCACATTTGAATTTCTATGTCACATTCCCTTGAATTAGATTTTATTTTTTTGTATTTCACTCCGAATTTCATACATAAATTTTATGCTTACTTTTATATGTCCGCCCAATTTGAGATCCGATTTTGCATTTTCAACTTTGTTGCCTAAATCTAACCTCATAAAATTACCGTTTACTCATTGGTTAATTGATTGCGCCATCCTATTAAGTTTTTAATGTTGTTTGTCATATAGTTTAATTTTTCTGCACTAATACGTTTAATGTTTTTTTGATTGTCCTTATGAACAAAGCCATTTGATTCAATATATCATTAAAATAATTGCGGTTTAATTTATGTAATATATACTGAGGCAAAACCTTAATATAATAGTCTGGCATTTTCAGTCAAGTCACTTGGATTGGCTTTGAAAAGCAACTTCGTCGAAGCTGAACAGATTTTATTTTTTTTTTTTGTAAAGCCTTGCAAAATATTTTATTTATTTTTTTGGTTTTTTGGAAATTTCGAATTTCTGTACACCGCCTCAAGTCTTTCACGTCGGTTGCAACATTATTTTATTTATTTAATCTTCATTTCATTGTCCGGATTGAGGGAATCAGTTGCTTTTTTTCGAGCGGAGTCGCAGTTTAACGTGAATTTAATCGGGAAGACGAGAGGAAAGGCTTCGCCAAGCGAAAAAAAGATTAATGAATGAATTTTTGGGGAAAGATGAGGCATTTGGGATGGTATCATGGGAAGAGGTGGCAAAGTCAAAGGGCAATGCAAATATCATAGTTAATTTGTGATGCTGTATCAAGTATGACAGAAAGACATCCTTCAGGTTGACATGTCGTAGTCTCACTTGATGGGTTACAAAGGAAAAGTTATAAATTTTGACGGGATAAGAAAAATGAATCGCATAAATAATGGAAAATAGACACATATTTCCATGTCCTCCTCTCTCCTTCTTAAAATGATTAATTTTTTAATATTCTTATCATAAATTCAACTCGTGAGTTTTCGCCCAAGTAGTCTTTTTCGAGCTTTTGGGTAATGGCGGCCCGCGGGAAATTGCGAACAAGAAGACGGTCACTTCAACTTGAAGCTTCAGCAGATCAGAAAGGTGCGTCAGGTATTAATAAAATAGTTCGAGCTTGTATGGATTCTTGTTTGCCTTTGACTATACGGTTTTTTGCTAATTGATCATGTCTATCAGTTTTCAAATAGATCTTGGTTTTCGCCCTTCACCCAAACATGTTCACAAGTAGTGGTAAAGGTTATGTTTCGATAAAGTTTCCGGCTTTCGGTATTATTCCACGGCGAAAAGATTAACAAGCATTTTTATTATTTAGCTGTTTCGGCGAGAACATATTTCCGCTGGTGAGTTTATTCTCCGCTATTGAAGCACTCTGTATACGTGTGTGGTATATGCTGTATAAATAAAGGCTGAACGCGTTCTCATAAGGGCGAAACGTGCTTGAAGCATCCCTTTTTCTTTCCTTCTTTGACTTTTTGAATTATTTTTGTAATTTTCTCTGATGCAGAGTTTTTGATTGATAGCATGCTTCTGACGGAAAGTCATTTTTTTGATCGATTAGGCTATTGAAGATGTTTTTTTCTTTATTATTTTTTTTTTTTTTTTTTTTACGAAATATCTTTTTGTAGCGAAAAAATTCAGATAAAAATTCCTGTATAAATCATGTGTTACGTACATAAATAAATATATATGTATTTATAAATAAATACATAGGTTTGTGATATATAACAGCGGCTGAAGTTTTCAATCTTCGACAGTCTTACGTTTTAGAAAAATTAAATTTTTCTTGTTTTCTTCCCCTAACATTTTTAAATTCCTTCACAAAATAAAAGTAAAAAATTTATAATGTTTCATTACGAAAGCCCAAGTTTATCCTTTACCGTTCTTCCAAACCTTTTTCGCACGAACCTGCGAAGATTTTTAAAAAGGATTTACTAGACGAGAAATACTTACATACATATAAAAATCATCCGAATTGGGACGCATGGTTAGGGCGGCGAAAAGAAGAAAGGAAGCAGCAACCCGTGACGGTGTTTCCCATTTTTTTGCTCTCGTCCTTTTACAAATTCTGAGGGCTTGCCAAAGGAAATTATTCTTCTTTGTTAAAAGGTGGCTGCGCGATTTTGAAATGGCAAAGAGTGAAAATTTAAATCCAGTGATTTCGCGGATTATCCGAAGATGGAGAAGAAAATATGGCGTGCTTACGCGCGTGCGCGTGTATGTGTGTATGTGTGCGTCTAAGGAGACAGAAAAAGACGGAATTTCTTATTTTCTCTCTGAATCGAATTTTTTTTTCCTTTATATATATATATATATATATATATATATATAAACAGATAATCGTCATTGATCGACAAATAAAGTTGAAGCAATTTAAGAAGTGGGTCTTCGAAATGAAGCAATAATTTAGCGAAAACGATAGCGTCAGCTACAAATCACAGACGGACCATTTCCCTGTCTCGGTCCTCTCCCAAGATATTGATGGTTATTGTCAGATGTCACTTTGACTTGCCAGCCCACCGCCGGCCTGCATCGCCGACGCAATCTTTGAGATTGCTGCCATCCCTTTTTCGAAATAATTTTTATTGCGTGGACCGCTCCCACCCCCACGGGGGGGGAGGTGTGTGAGCGGGGTCTCCCGCTTTTTCCCGGGCACAACAATTTTCGGGATTATCCCTTTCGTCGGCCGCGGAACCGACGACCTCACGGGCAGCAGTGAAACTTCCTCCGGGATCCCCGCACGCAAATGGGACGGAACTTATTATGGTTTTGCGAACAAAGCCGGAAAGCGATTGTTTCGCGCTGTCTCTGCTCCGTTTCTAAACCGAAGGCAAAACCGGCGTTCATTCTTACATAACCCAAATAGCCGGTCAAATAATTATCTAATCTTTCCGCAATGTAGTATTATCTGGTGTTATCTAAACTGCGTATAACCCCTAGGTTCGTTTCCTTTTTGTATTTTTTTTTTTTTTTTTTTTTTTTTTTTTTTTTTTTTTTTTTTTTTTTTTTTTTACGGCAAAAAAGATAAATCCCGTAATCTTGTACAATGATTTTCCGGCGGGTTCTCTTGTCTTACATTTCAATTCCTAAAACAAATTTGCTTTTCGCTCTTAGACTGTACACAAAATAAGTTCTTGAAGTGCATTAGGTGAAATTGTTGTCGCAACACTGGTCATTTAACAATCGTGTAACATTTCGAGAGAAACGAATTTAATGTTTAACACAATAATGCCATAAGAAATGCATTACATTTGATATTTTTGTTACATTAACTTACTTATTTCTCTGCATGCAATAAAATTTAATATTTGTGCGTATTTATTAAGTTAAAATAAATAATTTTAATTTTATGTAAATTATATATATATAACTATATGTGTATATATTTCGTGGTTCTCTAAGTGAAGCAATAACCAAAAGATTCTCTGTAGATAATTGTGAGTTTTATGGTTTACACTTGGGTTATATGATATATCGAATTTACATCATTTTCCATCACGTTTTTATTGCATTAATTTACATTTATCATAAACTTTGTTTCTTCTGGTTTATTTCATTTTTCATCCGGGCTCTCTTATATTCTTGCACCTTTCTACTTTTTGAAGGTGGAATTTTATGTAAGGAGTGACCTTTCTGGCTAAACGCTTTTACGTTTGTCTTTTTGCCGCTTTCGTGACTGCATAACCGAAAGGTTTTTGATTAGTTTCTCTGCAGCCTGAGATGCTTGCATAACTTGCAGCACCGACTGTCGGTCAATTTCACATTTAAAAGCGTTCTGGATAAATAAATCAAAAATTTTTCTTACACAAACTGCTTTACCTTTAATAGTTCTTTGTGGCAGGTTCTTTTTTTTTGCCGATGAAATTTTGGTCATGATCGCGCTACAGTTTGCTTGAAGTTGCAGTGGATAAAGGGACAGGGAAGCGAAAGAAGTAGACAAAGTAATTGCACCTATTAAAGGATTCTTCGTTGGAATATTCTTAAGAAATTTTCCATTTTTCATGTTTTTTACGATCCTGAAGCGCACCTGAGATCATGCATTTAATTTCCCCATTTTCCTTTCCTCCGACCGGTCGGGAAATCCCGGAATCGGATCCCGCCACGATTTTTGACAGTCCTGTAGCCCCCGATTCATTTAAAGTCGATCTTTCAGTTTGTCGGTAGGGCACTGGGGATAATTTGAGCCGGGCAAGATCAGCAGTAATAATTTTCCGATGACCCCCCTCGAGAGAAGGGCTTCAAAAAGAGTCTTTGCCTTTTCTTTTTCCGCGATTTATAGCACGCTGCCGTACTGTCAACTATTACATTTGATATCTCGGCCTGTACTTTCCTCTTTCTTGTCGATCTTTTTCTTCTGCTCCTTTTCCCGTTACTTTTATTTTAGTTATATTTACTTGCCATGCCTCGAACTATATCGTTGTTCTTGATGAATCCCGCCGACTTTTAATCGAAGCAAGTGTTCACGACACAATGAAATCCGAAGCACGACTTCGTAAACCATTGTCAAATACAAATAATTTAAAAAAAAAAATAAACAAAGAACAAAAGAACTTTATGACAATTTTACATTCCTATGTAAACCTGAACAAAAAAAATCAATTATTATACCCATTTTCACTTTAATTTAGCTTATTGCAATTACACCTCACGGAGACATATATTAATCAAAGTCCGGCTTTTTACACGGATAGGTTTTGTAACTCGTCCATCTCTTTGCGCATCAAATACTTTGGTGAAAATCATAAAATTTGCTGCGATGATGAATTTAGTCATTAACGAAAATCAAACGCATCAAATCTGATTTTACGTATCGTAAATAAATCTTGCCACGATTGCATTTCCTTTTTCATTTTTCTTGCTTTGTAACTGTGCGGAATATCAAGTTAAGAGCATAATCGGTGATCCATAACTTCTTCAGATGCATTTTTTTTTTTTTTTGTGAAAGTTAAGCAAAACACTACTTTCTGATCCCACGTCCAAGAACCATCTTCGTCTTGGTTTTACGTTACTTTACGGGTTTTGACTCCACGTGAAATTTTGCCATTGGACAAAACCGCTTCAACCCGGTTTTCCCGAACCTTCTTAAGAGATATCCAAACGCGAATTTTTATCACTGTCAGTTAAGATCTATATTTTCAAGCCAATATGTCATAATGTTGATTAGTTTTTTCGTTTATTGCCCCAGCAATAGCGGCCACCGGTTTTGCGGCACCCATCGATGGAAACGACCAAATCCATTAAAATAGCGCGATACACTTTCGGGTCAGTGCACCGGTTAAGATGGATGCGAAAAAAAGGCCGGACGGTGATGGGCTATTTGCCCCGTCTTCAAAAGAAACGTCAGTTTTCCCGCAGCATCCGATCTCCAGCGTCTATCGCGATTTGCCGCGGAGTCGCTCATGCGGGGACTCCAAAAGCCCGCAGCGCCGGGGCCGAAGGCTCGGCTTTAAGCGCCGAACCTGACTTTTCGTTCGGAGCCCGGTCCCATCGAAGGATAATGCTAATTTATTCACGGGAGGGAAAGTGAGATATTATCGCGGATCCATCTCGATCCCCGGTAATTAATTGATGCCCCAAGGATAGTGCATCGCCAGATCCTTTTCGTTCCTGCCCGAATGTCAGGTTTCCCTTGCGCACCGAGTAATATTTCAACTTTTAAGACGAACACGAGAATCTTTTTAATATGTCACTTCCTTCATAATAACACATTCTTCTCCCGCATCTTCCATCATATTTCAATTTTGACTAATACTCACTTCTTTTCCGTTCCCTGCGTTATTTGCCCCGCCGTTTTTTTTTCTCTTTCTTTTTATTTAAGACCAGACTTAATCTTCCTAATTTTTTTTTTTTTTTTTAAAATTTCAGTCACGGAATAAAATTTATTGACGATACTTTGATGTACTTGTCGTCCTACAAAGGCATCGGCAGTGATTGAAAACCTTGAAATGTTTGCTGGTCGCTCAAGAATTTACGAATGTCATGAAAGCAACTGGTTATTCCAGTCTGCTTTAAGAATCAGCTTCATAAATTCGATTTTTTTTTTTTTTTTTTTTTGTCTTTTTTTCCTTCAGATAATTGGTATTGTAATCCATCCACTCCGGTGTACTGCCTCTGGTTCGCGCTTTGCACGTGTGTTGCGTTGCCGTTTAAAATCGTCCCTAGGTGGCACACACCGACGAATGATTCTTTAATGTGGCAAACAATAATGAGTGCCTTTGATTTTCCCTGGATGCTCTCTGGTTTTGCTTGAATCCCCGTTTGTTATGCACATTAAGTTGATTTTTATACGACGTTATTGTTAACTCTCTTAATCCGATCGAATAAGTGCGCCGAAGCGGTCGTTTTTGTTAACATTTAAGAATATAAATTTTACTGTGCAAAAGCAAAACAGAAAAAAAAAATAAATAAATAAATAAAAAGAAAAAAATTATTTGCAGTAACTCCGTAATGATCCAAGAGTCTAATAATGTATTTGATAACCACTTATTCCGTGTCAGTGACAGGTTATTATAAATGAACAAATAAGCGAGGCTGATTAATCTTCCCATGTATTTCATTACATTAGTTTCGCCACTGCTTAAATTTCTTACGAGCGGAATAATTGATCATTTTATATGTGCTATTAAATCAAGATCTCGGTTCTTTTGATTGGAAAAATTTTATATTAAATAACTTTTGATGAATTCCTTTTCGCATTCAAAAACGTTTGGGTTCAATTCAAAATCGCTGAATGTTTCATTTTATTGTAGTTAATTTTTTCGGTTTTTTTTTTTTTCCAAAAGAAACAAAATACTGTTATTAACCTGCTGACAGCGAGCTTTAATTCATAATCGGCTGATGATATTTATTTTTATTTTTATTATTATTTTTTTTTAAATTAGATTTTCTTCGGAGTTAGATTTTTTATTAGATCAGGGACGAGAGATGGGAAAGATTTTTTTTTTTTTTCCCCCGAAAATTCCCTCTCGAAAAAGGGTTTTTTCATGGGCCGATAATTTTCGGAGCACGTTTGATTCAAAAAATTCGTACATCGGAGTATAATTTACCATACGATACAGATCGTTGGGAGGAACGTAATTCACATTTTTAATGGGGCCGCGGCGACGGTGGAAAATCGCCGAGGAAAAGCGCGGAGTTTCAGAAACTCGTTTTTTTTTTTTTTTTTAAAAAAAAATAATAATAATCGATATATCGATCAAATTAAACGGTTCGACATTTCATCGTGGCCGTAATGATAGCCGGAGCCACGGTCGTTCCCGTACGAGGCGAGATAAAATCTACGAGATGCGGCCGACGAAATTGTGGACTTCATCCCGGGCACGCCTTCCATCAGTCAAACCTCTGCCTTCCATTATGTAAACATTCGTTCTCTCGCGGATTAAACACCGGCGGAGACGTCCTCGGAGAATCCGCCTGAAACGTCCGGGAAGCTCCCAAGGACCCCATTTTTTTTTTTTTCGAATTCGAAATCCGTGGGTGGGGAGGGGGGGGGGAAGAAATCGAAACTGGTTTTTCGAATTCGAAATCCGCGGAGGGCAGCGGGGAACTGTCGCCGCCGGGTCCCGAACGATGTTAATTGCGGTTGATTCTCGACGTCCGCATGACACGCCGGCGAAATGCGAGAGTTTGCCGCCGTTTTTCCCTCCATTTTCGTTTGCCGCTCACGTTTTTTCCGTATTTTGATATTTTTTCCTTTCGTCAAAGCGGTCTCCCCACTCGAACGCGGGGGGGGGGGGGGAGAAACGATTATTTTTGCCGTTACGTAATTAAGGTGAAAAAAAAATAAATAAATTCAATTGAAAGCTCGTAGCGTTAACCGGATGGGTATCTCGGGTTAACTGACAGGCGTGCGTCAGAGGATGCTGAAAACCGAAAAGAGAAAAAGGGGAAAAAAAAAAAAAAGGAACGAGTCTTGTTTTAAGGCCTTAAACTATAAATAACTCAAAAATCTACATCAACTTTTAAGGTCGTTTTCAGGATTAGCTATCTTATCATTTGTAAACAGTTTCGAAGACTTGTATAAAATATGACTAACATGTGCGACAATCTGTTCTTATGAGGTACCGAAAATGCTCGAGTGTATTTGAGAGGGCAACGCGACTTACATTATATATACGTTATTTTGTCAAAATTTCACCGAAAACTTCTTCCCGATCTTCGGTTATTCGATGGAAGCTGCTCTCTCGTCTTGCGATGAGCGAACCTTTCGAGGGAGAACGGGAAAAGCGTGCTCGACCCGCAGCCTCTGCGGAGATTGGCAAGCGCTGCGCTTCAGATAATTCCTTCGGATGAAGCCGGGAGAGTTTCTTTTGCGTAACCGAAAGAAAAAAAAAAATTTATTCTTTTCTCGTTCATTTACTGAGAAGAATGAAACTCAAGTGGCTGTCAGTTTGTTGTTGGCTTTCATAACTAGACACAGCTCAATCAGTTTTGCCAACAGAGAGAGAGAGAGGAGAGGAAAAAGGAAAAAAAAAAAAAAAAAAAAAAAAAAAGGCGAACATCTGCTTCGTTTCTAACATATCCGAGGGCAATTAACCGAGGATGTTTCTTAAAATACACTGAATCTGTCTATTTAACGTCGGGATTAATTTCAATTGATTTAGGTTAAATTAATATTGATAAAGTCGAAATCGGCGATTGTGATATTTCCGATGATCTTATTGTACCGTATTAACACACGGAAGTGATCGCCGAGCCGCCGGAGTGTTGTGAAATTAGCCGAACAGCGATCGCTGGCCGTTCGGCAGTGCAACGGCACCGACTGTGCCCGATCCCTGGCGGCGCCAATCCAAATCCTGCCGGTTCGGCGAGCGGTCGCGGATGAAAATTTTCGACTTTTGATTTTCGTTCGGGGGAGGGAGAAGGAAAAAAAAAGGAGAAAAATCTGCGGGAAAAGATTCGCTTGCGAACGGTTTTTGCTCCGTTCGCCTGTGCCGGAACGGCAGCAATAAGCTTCTGGGGAGTTGGGAAGGCGCTTTCGGTAACGCGGTTTTTTTTTTTTTTTTTTTTCGTTATGCTTTTGATCGCAGCGCAACGTCGTTGTGCGATTCCTTTGGGTTAGGTATTGACCCAAGCTCGCTGCGCTCTTGTAACCGAAGGGAGATGATGAACTTGTAGTTGTCATAAAACCAGATGGGTCCTCGCAATGTTTTGTTACCCTTTTTAAAAGGTATGAAAAGGTTGGTTTTGAAACCGGAATGTTTTACAAAGGCCGAAATGTGGAAGGTGTGTCTGCCTTTTTTTTTTTTTCTTTTTTCTCAATATTTTTACCACCCTTATCTTGGTGTAATTTTCCGAATCATTTGTTAATAAGGAGTGACTCGTTTAAAAGGTAAAGTTTTAGGATGCATTAAAGCGAAATAAAAGGTTTCTGTCCTTTGCCTTTTCTTCGCGGCGGATGCCGATCTGCTTCTTGCTGCAGATCCCGAATGCGATTTTCGTGGCTCTTTTGAACATTTTTTTTTTTTTTTATTTTTCTTTTTGGGCGAACGGAAGTCAGCAACACCGTCGTCGTGGACGTTCACGGATCCTCGCCGTTTGGGACATTTCGACCGGGATTCGCTTGGCGTTCCGATAAATTTTTTATTATTTTCTGTGTCGCCTCTTTTTTTTTCCCTTTTTACCTTTTTTCGAATGGAAGTCTCGCGGCGGTGGGAACTTAATACAAAAAACGAAGAAAAACACGTAAATGGAAAAGAGCTTGTGAGAACCAGTCGGTTCCGCGATGCGCCGACTTTTCGATTTTTTGATTGTTTCGATGCTGTCGCCGTGAGCCGGTCGGTTCAAGCCGCTGCCTCTTCGTCTCCGGCGTTACACGCCTAAGCATGAAAGCGTGCCACGTTCCACGTGAAAATTCTTCGCGGGTGAATCCGCCAATCAAACAATTCTCGTGACTCAGGCGGCAATCGCCTTTAACGGGAAAGCGGAAAACTCTTTTTAAAACAGGTGAATTACATTTACAAAGTCGGCTCCATTGTGTCCGCATCATCAAACCACAATAGCTGAATGGAGACTGGAAAAAAGAAAAGAAAGGAATCGAAATGCATTTGCATTTATTAAAAAAAAAAAAAAAAAAAAAAATTTGTGAAAAGGAAGCGGAAAATCATAAGGTTTTCAGATTCGCTGCAGCGAACGCGACAGCCCCGTTTGCACGTTTTCGATTCCGTCGACCGGCTCGTAATTTCTGGCCCGAAACTGTTGCTGCTTTTTTTTCTTCTTAATGCGAACGCCCGGATTCCTCGTTTCGAACCGCGTCAGAGAACGGAAAGAAGCGGTGCCGGGCTACTCGTTTCAAGGCACATCGCATCAAATGCATCTTATTAGCGGCCAATTTGCGAAGTGATTCCATTTAATTTATTATATTGAAACGAAAATGACTGACGCACGTAACCTCGCTGCATGGTGAAAATTCGTAGCCACAATTGATATTTGTGCACGATGGCCAAACCAGTTTAGGTACCGAATGAATGAACGACCTTTATGTTCCTCTACACCACGGTATGGAAGTCAAAATCAATATTTGAGAAGTAATATAATCTGTACGTGGATATCAGCAACGATTTATACGTTGGCATGAAGTTATTATATTATGTATATGCATGTGTCGAAGTATTTTTTTTTTTTTTTTCTTTAACATCTAATTGATGGTTAATCATCCGCACATATGGTATATGATTGAAGCCTGCTATTACAAGCAATTTTTATGAAGTAGTTTGAAAATTTAAAAAAAAAAAAAAACCCACGTGAAATAATTTTTAGTTTTATTTTTCATATTTGTGCATTCGCCTACATCAATTGATGATGTTGATGATGATGATTCATCAAAACTTTTCGTCATTAATGACCTTAAGCGGCACTTTCTTAATACAACATTATTTGCGAATCATTTTAAAAATATATATATATATATATATATATATATATATACTTTTT
>JAOWBB010000002.1:1347243-1367167 GCA_028565995.1 Ricinus marginatus
CTTTTTTACTTACTTAAAGCGTAGAAATTTTAAATCGCTTCCTTTTTTTGTTAAAAGTAATTCTTTTTATACATCATTTAATTTCTTCTGAGTTCCTTGGTTATTTTTGAGATTTTTACATGAGAGATTAACATCGGCCAAGCTCTGAACGGTTCTCGGGGGCTTTAAGAGCGCCGAATTTCTTTATCGCCCTTCATCTGGTTCACTTATTCGGGCTCGCGCTCTGAATGGTTTTTTTACAGCAGATGATCATTGAAAATTTTACCTGGGAAAGGGAACGATTCTGAAGGAGGAAAAGGCCACGAGGTAAAACAGTATCCGGTTATAGGTTTGAATGTAAGGGAAATATGGTTAACGCGACGTTTTTTAAAATCTGCCAAATGTAAGGGACGCATTGCAGTTAAAGTTAAATTTCTCTGCACAAATGGGACACTTGTGAAACTACCGAGGATTTTTAGATGTAGCGCAGTTTATTTTTCCCTCCTGCGTTTTAGATCAAAAGGAGTGAAATTGCTTTTGATTTTGGTTGTTGTTGTTGTTGTTGTTGTTATTATTATTATTATTATTATTATCGTCACTAATACTGAAGTTGATTTCTCCTTCGGTATGTGGAAAATGCAACCGAGTGATTCTTACGGGTCGAGCACTTGTCCCATTCCGTGTGCGCATTCACTTCTTGGACCGACCATTGATACCCGGCGAAGAAGTTCCCTTAATCAGGCAATGCTTTTAACTTTTCCTTTTTCTTTTTTTTTTTTTTTTTTTTTTTTTTTAAACAACGATCGCATCTTAAAGTGACGTAACTTTCAAGTGACCGGAATGTAAGTGATCACGATGATCTCTCATCTGCCGCCGCGGAAGTTGCAGCCACGACCGCACCGTTCACCGAAATGACCTAGGTCTCGGTCATTTTTCACTCCTCGTGACACGACCGCGTGCGGACACCCAAAAAAGCCCGCGCCAATTTTACGTTTCAGGCCGCTTTCGAGTCTTGTGCGGTCGCTCTTTTTTTTTTTTTTCTTCCCCCCCGCAGTCACCGAACGCTTTCCGAAACGTGAAAATTTCAGAAATGTCAGTTGAGAGCCGATTTGCGCCGCGCCATACCCCTGCGGAAACCGAAAATGAAGATAAGAGCGGATTACGGGGATGCACGCGAGTGGTTCGGTTCAAGAAGTAAGTCATTAAACCTGAGCGGCACCGGAAAAACCGTAAGTGGATTAGGTAAAATATTTATATAATATAAACATATTACAAAACACAAATTAACTGGGACCTTGGATTTGGACCTGTGGTGACCTACACCTTTGGTTAACACTCGAATGTTATTTTAGCATGAGAAGCGTTTTACACGTCTCATCCGCTTCTCCCGTTCGGCTTCGTCGACACTTTTCATCGAGAGTTCCTTACCTCGATGAAATGGACAGTTTTAACCTAACCCAGAACAACCCAAACAATTAGATTAAGTGACCATATTCGAGAGATGAAAATTGTTATCGTTTTTTTTTTTTTTTATTTTTTTTTTATTTTTTATTTTTAAGTGGAATAAAGTTTTAAAATATTTTAAAAGTCGAGTTTAAAATAAAAACCGAGATCATTTATAGCCGGTCACAGAGTGGTTCGATATTTCGGAGGCTTCATCGAATATCGTTTCCCGACCGATTTCGAAAAATCGTCTGCAATGGGCCTCTATGTGGGATAGGACGTGCATGAAAATCCTGGCGGAGGCAATTAAATAAAATAAAAGGATTTTTTTTTTTTTTTCCTTCTTCTTCTTCTTCTTTTTCTTGTGCTTGATTAATCAGTCAAATGTCACTTAGAAACCATCTTTTGCCATCTTTTTCTCTTTTCAGTCTCATTTCATGATCCGTACAAGATGTTCCTATTCCACTTCTCCATTGACAGGCGGGCAATTACTACGTTTTCACTTGTCACGACTCGTTTTAATTAATCTCTTAGCTATTCCTCCTTCATGTTGTGGCCTTTTTTTCTATGGGATTTTCGTGTTTGAACCCACTTTAATGATAGATTTGTTTTGAAAAAAAAAAATGTTACCAATTCGTCTCTACGTTAATAACTAAATACTTTCGATATCAGATGAACCGCCGAATAGTATAATCCATATATACACACACACACACACACACACACACACACACACACACACACAACTTTATTTTTTACGATAACAAGAATTGATTGGCCAATAAACAGGCCATTAACTCGTTACCACGTCCTTAGGACTTTGGTGGAAAACAAAGTTTTTTTATTATTTATATCATCTATAAGCTTTAAAAAAGATCAATTGCTGACAATTTGATCATGCCAACTAATATTTTCCGTGAGCCTTTGAAACAATTTACAATTGCACACTCCTTGCATACTTTTACAGTGGTTGAAAATACATCTCCGCGAATTATGTCATATCGCATACGTTTCTTTCTTTCTTTTTTTTTTTTTTCCTACTAGATCACCATTTTCTTGTTGAATTAATTTTACACCTATTAAAAATGATTAAGAAATCAGAGTAATTTGTCAAATTTGGCATGTCAAATGTTGAAATCAACGTGAACTAGATTTTTAGTGAATTAAATACATACGGGTATTGCAGCTATTGGCGAAAATATATTAGGCTGTTAAGTGTTTGACCACCTTACATTTGAATTGAAGTTTACTTGAGGCCAGCACTTTTTAGTACAATTGACTTTCGGTACGATTGTTCGAGCGTGGTATCATATTTTAAGATGCTATTGCATTCAACTTTTGTCGCTGGGGCTAAATTGAATTTCGAATAATTTTCGCTTTCATCGGTTACCATTAATTTGTATTTTATCGTTCGAACGTAATTTGCCGGCGATTTTATTGCCTTCCTTTTTAAAGGTAAAAATGAAGTTAATACCATTATTTAAGTTGGAAATTCATATGTTGCGTTCCGGATGGATGAATATCCCTAACGATTGTATTGTCTAATCGGAATTGTGCAAGTGTTAAAGCAGCTTAATATATGGAAGTGAAAGGTTTTTCTTTTTTTCGGTGTCGATGGTACAAGCGATACGAAACTAAGTGAAACGAAACGAAATTTTCTTCCCGTCTCGGGCAAAAACGGCCGGAAAAGGAAAAGTTGTAAGGTTTCGCCGGAAAAAGGAAAATGACGATTAATAATGATTGATTAAAATTATTGTCTGATTGGATAATTCGTGTGATGGACATGGTTTTCGGCCAGTCGTGATAGAGACTTTTAAAATCCGCCTTTCAATTACTCACCGTTTCATACCGTGATTGTCGAAAACTAATCAATTGGAACTGTCAACACGTATTTCTAACATATCTTTTCTTAAGTACCATCATTTTACAACTTAATGCTCGATCTCTCCGTTTTCATCTCCCGTCGCTTTTCCAGGGAATCCATTTCGGTCCGATTTTTCCATCTAATAACTTCTCTCTGGAAGAGGATCACGCAGGATTCGCTTCCCATTTCCCTGCCGATGGAACAGGCTTTCAATCAAAGTTAAGCGGAAAAAATTATTCGAAACCCCTTTTTCTCCTTTTCTCTCCGACTCCCTCCCTCGTTCGTGGGGTTGCACAACCCGGTTGGACGCCCGAATGCGTGTGGGGGGGAGCGGAGTCAGTTACCCCGGGGTAAAGGTGACAGAAAAATAATTTCGAGAGTCGACGACTTAAATAACGCATGTGTTCATCGGCGAGATCTCCTCTTTTTGTGTTCGCCGACGGAAAAAGGAGCCGAGCGGACGGAAAGGAAAAAGGTTATTTCGCTTCCCTTCGGAATCGAATCCGTCCGTCCGATCTTTGCGATTCGAAAATCCCCGCGACCGGGAAAGGCAAGGCAAGCGACAGCGATTTGCGCTCCTTTGGCCGGTGGCCTTTTCGCGATTTTGACGCGAGCCGGTCGCGAAAATGGCTTTTTTATGCCGGCGTAAAAAGTTAATTGATTTGCCCAATCAGCAAAATACGGAGCTGGAGATTGATTAAATTCGAGTGATTATTCATCAATTTTTTTTTTTTTTTTGATTTCCGTTTTCTCCGAGCTCCGCAGCTTCCGCGGGAAAATTGCCCCGAAAAATGTGCGGCATGAAAATCCGCATCGGTTCAAATTATGGGGGCCGAGCGAAATATAATAAATTCCACAAGGATTTCAACTTTATATTTTTTTTTTTTCTTGTCTGTACATGAAGATTATCATCTAATCGCTTATTTTTTTCTCTCTCTCTCTTGCAGGTAAGTACAATGAAGGCAATTATCGCCGCGCGTATGGGGTAATTTGTATCTTGCACTTTATTTTTGCGGTGGAAAGATCTCTCGTGAAGGTTTTTTTTTTTTTTTTTTTTTTTTATTTATTTAATTTTTTCCCCGCGATAATGTATATGAAATTTGGGTTATTGGGAACCGCGTTAATTGCGGTGTAAGTTCAGAAATTTTTTTTTTCTTTTCAATTTTCCCGCGCCGTTTGAGGAAACGGCCGCGAGAAATTCTTACTCCGAGGCACTGCGAGTCGTTCGAAGAGTAATGGACGAACGTTGCCCGTCGGAGGATCCGGTGCGTTCGCGTTACCGGGAAAATGAAATGTTTGCTGGCATCCTGTGACTGATGCGAAGGAGCGAAGATATTCCAGCAAGTCGCACACGTTCGCGGATGGTCAGGCTCGAGGACCGTTCGGCGTTATTCGAAATTGCGGATGTCTCCCTTTTTTTTTTTTTTTTTCCTTTTCCTCCTCTCCCCCCGAACAAATTGCCGTTCCGGCAATGGTTTTCGTTCGGACAGTTTTGCGAGCGCCGCATACGGGAGTGAAAAGCCGAGGAACAACCGGGAAAACGTGGTCGCTGTTTGATTTTTAAAAGGCTGCATCGGTCGGGGTGAAAATTTTGATCTGTTTCATCATTCTGTCATGCGGTATTGATGAATCGAAGTTGGTGGGAAGGCGTAGCAAGGGGTTTTTGTCTGGCAGTTTGTGACCCGCTAACATAAAGCGACAATCAAATTGTCTTCATCTCATTTTCATTTTCAATTTACGAGTGAAGAAAAATGTAATCAATCATTTATTTATTTATTTATTTTTTTTTCCCCCCGTTCTTGTTTCTTGCCCAATTTTTGGTCCTGAATTTTTTTTTTTTACGTGGTACAAATTTTTATTCCCGATGATTCGGATTTTCTCATTACCGTGCGCCAGCAACTGATGGAGTTGCCGCTGGAGGAAATTTTGAGGTGGAGTCCTGACATTTAACCGGGAGACCTGACATTGTCGGAGAAACCGTGCACTTCTGCACAATATCGGTTACTTTCCGGAATCGAGCACCTAAAGAGAGGAAAAGAATCTCATTTTCCAGTTTTTGTCTTTTAATTCGCTCTGCTTGCTAAATTTCACAGCCAGATCTTTTAGGTGCGACTGACGGTGTTTTTGTATTATTACCCCGGATTAGTGTTAAAGCATCCGTGGCAATAATTTTTCTTTCACTTATTCATTTAAATATTTGAAAACATTTTGAAAGAATGATGAATTCCACTGATGAATTAAAAAGGAAAAAAAAAAAAAAGAAGGAAATTAATTCAGTTTACGGATGAATTTGAAAGACTTTATTTGAATTGAGAGAAACGCATTCTCGAAGGAATATGCGTTGCCGTTCAGATTATAAAAAAAAAAAAAAAAAAAAAAAAAAAGAGAAAAGTGGACAGAAAGATAGATATTAGATAACGTACATCTTGAATACATAAATAAATATGCGTATCACTTAAGTTGGTTCACAAAGGGTTGGAAGATTCGTATTATTAAGTTTCCTATACAAAAAAAAGGAGATATCAAAGACTACATCAGTGTCAGGCCGGTGTGTGTCTAAAAATCTCGCAGCTCCTGTTAACAACCATTTACTGGCCCCGAAGGCAATTATCATCAGATTGCCCACACAGAGTATCAATGACCGATTCGGAAAAAGCGTTTTCAATCGTCTGATCGTGGAAGAGTTGTCCGGTTATTGCTTTTCATCTTGGACGAGGATTCCACGTCAGAATGATTGAAGCACGAGAATGAGGCATTGAGTGACCCAACATTTGGTTCCATCAGAAACGAGCAAACGTCGCATTTTGATATCCTTCGGTCATTTACATGATTCCTATTTTTTTTTTTTTTCCTTCCTTTATTTTTTCTGGCTTTCCCGGCGGGATGAAAACGTCTTCAGAATCTCCAATCGAGTTTGAGACGGGCCCTTTGGCCGTCCCCGGAAAGAGCTCCGCCGCGGGATTTCCCGGCGGCAGCGAGTTTTCCTCCTCCCCCTGCTTCCTTTAAAGGCTGCGGTCGATGCACGCGTACGTGCGGCGTCGGGGCCCGGCGTCGCACTTTACAATATTTTTCGATATATTCCAGGTTGGAAAATTTCCCGGCGACAATTCGATTCATCCCCTGCTCTCCCGCCATGTAGATTGCGGGCTTTTTGATTGGATGCGTGTCTCCTTCGGTCGCCGACCCGACGAAATTCTTCCCCTGGAAAATTCAACGTTCTTAAATGCCGGGAATTCGTCCGCGGTAATTTTCCGCCGTGGAAGACAGTAATGAACTGAGGTTTCCTCAACTTCTTTTAAAATTATATAGAAATGAATGCGAAACGGAAGGAAAAGCCAGTTCCGAGGATGGTATTTCGAGTTAATGATTGGGATAAGAAAAATTGGGATTCTGGCCCGCCATGTGATTTATTGCAAAAACTTGGACTAAATTTTTGAAAAGTTAATAAGTTTCTCGTGGAAGAGCAAAGGGGAAAAAAGTGGACATGCTGAAGAAAAATGTTGACTTTGCTTCAAGTTCGAATTTATTTATTTTCATTTCTGTTTATTTTTTTCCTTTTTAAGCTCTCGTGTCGCTCCTAAATCAAATCGAAAGAACCTAATTTTTATGTTGACGATTATCTGGAAAATTCTGTCAGCGACCGGGGACACTGGAATAAATCCAGGCACCGTTTTGGATGTGGGACTGCGGGAAAATCTTTCTGCTGCGGGAGGAAATTGGGATTTTCGCGTTCGGCCTTCTCGGTTTATAAAAGGCAATTTCCATTAATCCGGGGGAGAGTTTTCACGTGTCGGAGACGGTCGATGGACCACAATTTCTGCAGTTCCGATTCCTCTTCGGCAAAAAATTTTCTCGGCGGAATTCCGCGGGAGGAGAAATTTTTTTTTTTTTTTTTCCCCAAAGGCAATTTTTGTCGCACAAAAGATTTCGCAGTAAACTGTCAAATGAAAAACGTTTACGATCGATCAAAGCTAAACAAGAAATAAGAGAAGTTATGATCAAATGTCTTGGTTATCAAAAGAGACGTTGTGTTCTCGAGTTTCGAAGGAGAGAGAGAGAGAGAGAGAGAGAGAAGATTGAAGAAGAAAAGAAGAAAAAAAAAAAATCAAGATTCAAACGAAATTTGACTGACACCACGTCGACTTGCTTCAACGTGCGATCTTTTTCTTGCGACACGTTAAATTCCGATTTTGAAGGCTTTCTCATTTTGCTAATGCGATTCGATATACCGTTAAGTGTGGTCACTCATTTGTACGCGCGTTTTGAATGTCAGTAGGTGGCGGAAACACATCCTTCGCATCTACGAGAAAGATCTAATGGGGATCCTGACCCGAGACGTTCGGGGGCATCCAATCTTGGGTGTACCGTTTCTCCGGTCGTGTTTTTAATTTCGCCGGAGATCGAGAATTTTATCTTGCAAAAAGGGATTTTCATTGTTTGGCGAACGCGGAAGAACGAAATTGCTGTGCACGCGCAATATAATTGGCAAAGTCGAAGATGCTCCTCCAAGTTGGGAAAATCCCAATTTTCGCGGTCGAACATTCAAATCGGAAAAATGAAATTTGGATAAAAGTTCCGGAGTTAAAAGGGGAGTTAATTTTGGGGGGGGGGGGAAAAAAAGGGAAATTACCGGAATCTGTCAGCTCCTGTTGCTTGACCCATAATCGCAATCGAATTTTTCGACAATTACCGAAAGACTCATCCGATAGACGGACGCTTTTTCCTTTTTTTTTCCTTTCCTCCTCGCAATAATCCTTTGACCGTTCTCTCGTGTGCTCACAGGTCGAACTCTGAGCCGCGAAAAGAGGAAAACACTATCTTATTCGGGGGTGGGGAGGGGGAAGAAAACAAAGAGAAAGATATTCGGGTGATGTAACGAAGAAATTCACCCACGAGAGTTTTACTCTATATATGTATATATAAAGGCGAAAAAAGACGGGGTTGAAATGGTGGAATGGAGGAAAAGGTCCCTCAGGAGAAAGGTTTTCCGTTCCATCCGAGTCAGCCTTTCGAAGGACAGGGACTGCATAGGAATGTCCTCATTGCCTTCTCGTGATGGACATATGGTTTTACATATCAAGACAAAAGACTAACTTCTCTCTTTACTTGAGACGAAAAGGTTTCCCATACTGGCTGCATGCAAAGAATGGGAAACGGAATTGAAAATCGGATTCGACATTTTCTTGCCTTGTTTCATTAACAAAATTCATTTTCCCTTTTGAGAACTTGTTTTTCCGACGAGGGGGATGCCATTTTTTTCCATCCCTTTTCTCTGTCTCTGCTTATCCCGTCCGGTTAATGCCACATCTTTTTTTTAACAACGAAATTAAAATATTTGTCTTCATTGCGACCTTTTTCCAGTGTGGGAAAAATTTCAGTTCCTTTTTTTTCCCCCGTTTTTTTTTTTTTTTTGAGTGCCCAGATTTTGGTATCGATTTCGCGTTTGGGAAGCATATAGCCGATTGAGATTAATGCCGAGAATGCAATAACAATCGGGATTCTTCTCTCAAAATCGCATTATACAGTTTTCTGCAAAATTACACAATCCCCTTGGTTGATTTTGAGTCGAGGAAGCTAACCTGTCTGTCAGTGCTTACCGAAGCAAGTGCGCCGGAACAAATCTTCATTGCTGGAATTTTGGATTTTTTGAATTTCGTAGGCATTCATACAGGTCTATTTGTGAAAAAAAAAAAAATTTCGGATCAAGAGGGATTTTCGAAAGCTCTCGGTTTTTTGTAAGCGGAATTTAATGACCGGAGATTATTCGGGCGGTTAAAGGTGTGTTATTTGATGTGCGATTTAAGCGAATTTTGCACCGTCAGACGTGCGGGCGACGGCGAAGTTTTCTGCTTTTTCGACGGCAAAGCCTACTTTTCGGGTTGCCTCAGGTCGCAGCTTCCGGCTGACAAACTGCCTTTATCCATTTTTACAGAATTTTGGAGGTCCAGGCGCGAGGAAATCAAAAAATCGGGGCCCTCCTCGCATGCTGCTGTGCCGGCGAACCCTATTTAATCCCGGCATCCCCGTCCTGTTGCCTTCCTGAGAAGATAAAGGAGGCAACGGAGCCTTGAACGTAGGGAAGCTTGCATTTTACGATAACAATTTAGTTTGTTAGTTTGTTAACGCGGATGATTATAAGTTTGAAATTTATTGAATGACTTTTTCCCGAGGGTAGCGGGAAGAGGGGATGAAAAACATTATATCTCAAAGATATGAATATGATCGCATCAAAATTGCATCATCATAAAAAGACATCGAGCTTTCGACATTTCCTTTAAATGCGCAGAGTTTTCTTATAAAAACTTCCTCGTCTGGAAATATACTTTGGACGTCAGAAAAGGCAGGAACTCTGTTGTTTATGTAACGACCAAATGTAGATGAGTTTTCGCGATTTTACTTATTTTATTTTATTTTTTTTTCTTCTTTTCTTGCCTTACCCGTTTTCTTCTCCGTTCTCGTTCTACCACGTCTCAGAAGTCTCATTATGTTGTGAAATTTAATGTTTGAAGATAATTTTTTGACTTCCACAAAAATGAAATGTCACATGAATATATTTAGTATTTTTTCCTATTCTTTTTTTTTCTTCCTTTTACTTGATTTGATTGGAATGAATATCCAGCCGTATGTTCTTCGATTTTATTAAAAAAATCCAAATAGACAAGTAATTTTTTTATCATCACACCTATATGAATCCTACTTTTTCATGAATACTTCAAAAAAAACTTTCTCGACAAGGAAAAAAGTTTACCTTCTCATCCATTAGATTATGACCAAATGTGAAATTTCTGTAATCATAGCTTATGAATAATTTTTCCATCATGTCGAACGTAACATTTTCAAAGTTATTCATCGTTTTTTTTTTATGCTTTCGGTCTACAAAATACAATGCTATGATCTAAAAAATTTAATCTTCTTTCCTAATTTTAAGTGCGAAATTATTTTTTGATCCGTCTTAAATTTTCATTTCTCAGCGTCCTCTTAAAGGAGTCTCATTTATTAAAAACAAATATAATGATGAAGCAATCGTGTAATTTATAAACTGGTTACTATAATAATATTCATTGATTTTGTAAAATGTGCATTATCATGAGAATAGAGTTAAAAATAAATAAATAAAAAATACTTGCTCTTTTGCAGTCATAAATTTATTTTAAATTTTTAAAAATTAATTTTTTTGTATCTAATACTTCTATAAAATTTATAAAATTATGGAAATATTAAATGTCAATCTATTCTAAGTGGTTGTAAAAATTATAATTTGATTTTTATTAAAATTCAATATCAGTGGTTATTTTATTATTTTTTTTTTTTCGTTTAATGAAGTATAATTTTTATGTTCCGTAATTGCATGCTCAGTCAGTATATTATATTGGTCCTTTGTAATTTAAGTAATGGTAAAAATGTTGGATAACCTTCAGGACCGAAGATGATTGATCCAAACTTTCTATGGAGATGGTTAGACGCCGAAAAAACAATTTGGTTCTTTTTTTTGATATGAATCAGAAAGGAATAATAATGATACAAATTAAGGTCCCAAAATACGGAAGGTAACCAAGTAATAAAATTTGATTGCCGCCTTCCACTCTGCCATTAAAATGCATGGTATCGGAAAAGGTATAAACAAATAATACGAATATTCCTTGAAGCACATTTGGACAATATTTGTGACTTGATTCCGCTTTGACTTTATATTCACGCACAACTAATTTTTATTGGTTTTCATTGCTATGATAATAGCTCGTAAAGTCTGCTTTTTCATCATACTTTCCAGAATTTTAAATTTTTTGTTTTCTTAAATATATATATATACCGATATATATATATATCAGTATATTTATTTATTTGGTGTCGATTAAAAATAAACCGAACTCAGTGTCGAATACTATTTAAGTGCGGCTGGTTCTGATAGATCACACTGAATATTTGGTTCGTTGTTCTCCTGATTTTTGCATCTCTGCCAAATCATTATGTATCTAATATAAAATATTTTAAGTGTCCATTAGCTTAAACACCATCACAATAATAATTTTTTTAAATTTAACTGCTTTAGTGATTTATGGAATATTTCATTTTTCAACTTCTGAATAGGAGCAAATTTTTTATTTTTTATTTTTGTAACGAAGTAACGCTATAAATAATTTATATACCTTAATAGGAAAATTTGTGAGTTGGAAATTGAAAATGGATTCGCGTTATAATGTATGGTGTTTAATGAGAATTTAATTGTGAGTAATTCTTATTAAGTAACACTGCACTTTGTCCGTGCCTAATCCTTTTAACGAACATCACTTCAAATATGTCCGGCAGTAATTATACACTGTCAAGAATTAAACATATTGTAAAAGAACATTGAAATAATAAATTGATATTAAACTCTTGGTTTCTGTTACGAAATTCGCCTTGTGATATATTAAATAAATAATTTTTCAAGACAAATTCAAATCTCTTCATGTGCATCGAGCGCGATTTCTTTAACCGGAATTTCACACGATATGTTCGAATTCCCTGGGCTATAACGAGGAATATATATTTTATTAGGCGAGCACGAATTCGCGTAAAAGGTGTAAATGATGTGCTTAATGCCCGGAAAATAATGTTTGATAGATCCGGTGTAAAATAATATGAGTTACCGCTGTGGTACTATATTAAAAAAGCATTTGGATAACTCGAAATTGGAGGTTCGTAATTGGCCACTTTTGTAAATGGGTTCTTTGCAATGATTTTTCGCCTAATGCTGTTCACCTTATTGAAATTACCGCGTCGGTTCATTTTCGGGACATATTACAATGGCCAATTTTCGGAATCGAGTTTAGGTTGAGTGCACACACCGGTGATCCGGTAATGACGAATTGGACAAAGAACTATCATAATTAACCTCGGGACCCGAGAGAACATTGAAAATTATCTTTTGCAATGATTGTCGGTCGTTTAAAAAATATACTTTCAGATCGGTTTTTTCTTTTTCGTCATTTCTTTCACGCACATGATTCGGTATTTTGGGATGTGTCTCGGCGCATCTTGTGCATCGAAAGCCGCTCGTTTTATTTTCACCGCTGCTGATCACTCGGGCAATTTGCGAGACTGCGGTAGCAGTCTTTCACGGTGAAATGCGAATCCCGAAGAAGAATCGTGACCCAAGAAGCTGCCTCCTTCGGGAAGGAGAGCGCCGGACGAGCGGGTCAGCCCCCCCACGTTAACCGGGTTGGGTTGTCAGGGCTCCGCGGAATTCACTTTAAGTGCAAACTGCGTCGACGTTGTCGAATTTGAATTTTTGGGAAGGATCTGTGGGAAGAAGCTGAGAAAGATTTGCTTTGCCGCATTTAAAATTTGCGGAAAGAGGAGTATCTGAAACACAAAACCAGTATTGATCCTCTTAAAGCGCTCAATTTTAATTTCTTTTACAAGATTTTCCGTATAATTTAAATTAAAACGATTGCTACCGAAATGAAACAATTCAAGACACGTTTTATATATAAATATTTTATAGATAATGTTCTTAGCTTGATTAGAATTCCATTCCGATCGGCGCTTTCTCAAACTCTTGACTGATTCACCTAGGATAGCGGCAATAAACATTTCCAACATTAAGATTAACGAGCCATTAGGCAATTAATTAATGAATTCTCTGATGCCATTAATAATAAATAAATGGCCAACACCATTTTTTTTTTCTTGTTCATAACGTTATTTTTGGGGCTTCGCTCCCCCTGTTGAGGCTGCTCAAAATATCTCCGAAACCGATCTAAATTGATACCTTATTTTATTCACGGGATATTATAATAGGAGAAAAGAGAAGGCAGTATTATTAAGCTATCTTTTCAATACGAATTTCACAGGCCTCCAGCACATTGAGGACAGTAATGGGATGCCTGTTGGCCTGGGTGAGTTTAAGGTGGTCATTTGAAATGTTCTCTAAATCACGCTGTTATCTCTTAGATCTTCAAGAAGTCAGGTTTTCTTGTACCTCAATGGGGGAGCAAGCGTTTTGCGGCGTTTCTCCGCTATTTCTCGCAAGTACGGATTGGGTGTAAGTGAATTACATTTGAGCCATGTAGTCGCTGTGAATTTTAAATTTAACGTTAATCATTGATTTTGCCGGTTTTCGGGCTTTTTGCTATTTAGAAATTCTCATTTTACCTGATCTCCTTGCGTATTTTTCACGCGGCACACCCCTGAACGATTCAAGAAAATTTTCTTTTTTCCTCGTCTGAGCTTCAACTTTTTTTAATCGTATGCGAATGATAATTGAAATGTAAAGCGTTTGCAGTAAATAAGTTGAAAGTTCTGTTACCTCGTCGTCGCCGTTATATTTGAACCCCCCCGCCAGCGATTTTTCGCATTCCTTCGGGATCCTATGCATTTTCTTACGGAAAGAAAAATCTCGAGCCAGATCATTTGTAACGTTTAAAAGCTTGGTATTTTATGCGATTTGGACATAGCCGGAGACTTTATCGAGTTAGTCGGCGTTCTCGTTAAACGACCGGCAACATATTAGGTCAACGCAAAATTTTCTCACTCACAGGGCGTTAATGTCGGTGCTGGCATGACCATTTAATAAAAAAATAAAATTTTCATCGTTTCGACATCTGCAGTTTAAAAATATTTGGTGCACAGTTAAGAGACATTGATTGTAATGCTGTGGAGGAAAAATAAAATCTGCGGGAAATTGCCAAGTGGTCCATCGCTGTGGCTCTTGCACCCTTTCAGCGTTTATAATATAATTTTGAAAAAAAAAAAATGTTTCCTGTTAGATATTCGAAATAAGATGCTCTAAATTTCAGGTATTATCGATTTATTGATGTAAAAAACTTATAATTATGCAAATAATAATAATAATAATAATAAGAGCTAAAGACGTGAATCAGAGAATTCGCAAGTGTGAAGTGACTAATCTAGGTAGTAATAGCCATCAAACATGTCGGAATCTTTTTAGTTGTATGTTTATGAAAATCTTAAAGGAGAGATTAATGGTAACGCGGAGCTGTAAAAAGTAGGAAGTGCGAATGATGAGTACAAGTTTAACAGGATAGATTTCTGACAGCTTTTATATATTAACGCAATGAACACATCCATAAACATCGCCAGATCTTTTCTCTTTGGCTCTCTTTTACAGTGGGCCTCCTCCAGAACATGCTGTTGATATTAATGAACGGTGCCTCGATGGGGTATTAGAAATATAATTTCTCATGCATTATAAATGGAATGTTTGCTGGTGGATTGACTTGGGGGGGATCGTGTTCGGGCCGTAAGTCTAGGTCGAATTCCCGCGATAACAAGTTACGGTTTCGGGCAGAGCAATGGTTGGAGGTACGTTGAAGTGTGAAATGATAGTGGAAGTAATATATCAATCAAGTTGTACATAAACAGAACGTTTTATTTTTATAAACCGTCTTCGATGGTACACAATGTCTAGGTGATAAGAACAATTGTGGAAGAAATGATAATTTCAGGCCCGGGCACAGGTACCAGGTCTTTTGGTACCGCTTGAGAAGAGATGCAGACCCACGCTGCAGTTAGTACCGACAATTAATTCACATAAATTAATACGGTGTTTGAATTAAAAAAAAAAAAAGAAAAAAACATATTTAATATCTTGCTGTATCTCAACACCATACTCGGGTTGATTATTTCAGTCGGTTCGCACTGAAAAAAGGCGAGAAAATGCAATTTCACTTTCGTTATTGCACCTATTCGTATTGCACACGTTTTGTGTACCTACTTTAGTTACCGTCTGCTAGCAATACATCGAGACTAAGACTTTCAGCGCACGATTCTTTTTATTCTAAGTTGGCCTTAATAATTTGAAGTTCCCTTTTTTCGTGTGATATCTTATTTTAAACAGCTAATTTTTTGCGGGCTTTACATTTTTTTTTTTTTTTAATTTATATTAATTCTTACGGTGTGGATTATTTATAAAAATAATTTTGGACAAGAAGCCGTTTAGCGAATGTTTTGACAGGATATGAAAATCAGTTTCGTAGAGTAATTAATTTTAATTAAACTTAATTTATATAGAAAAAAAAAATATTATTGCTTATTTGATTTTTATCTTTACAAGAAAGTTAATATATTTTGAACAGTTTTTTTTTTCTAATGTTCTATTAATATATCAATCAGTATCATGACTTGCTTAATTATCATGGCATCGGTTTTGTAAGTATTCAAAATAAATAGAAATAAGTTTTGAGATTTTATTACTTAAGATATTATTCTATTATTTTACATGTTATTAATAAAAAAAAAAAAAAAAATTTTTTTTAAATTCAACATTATACTAACCCGAACGTTGCTTGCTTTCTCGGGATAGCTCCAGTCGATTATTTCAGTGTAATGTTCGCTTATAATTCCATGACAGTTTGTTTTCTTAATGACTGTTACCCTGTCTACGTGGTTACCATGTTCTTCGATCGATTTTAACATTTAAGCTTTGGCTTCGTTGCAATACTTCAAACTGAAGTCAGAACACGGGGAAACTCGTTGGTCGGTAAACTTCCTTATGAGTCGAATTTTGCGAAAAAAGGAACGCATTAGGAATTTTTTTTTTTTTTTTTTTCCGTGAGATATGCCAAAATGTGTGCTAACCGAAGGTTGAATGGAAAAATTTCCCGGGGGCGGGATGAGCAAACGCGACTGTTGGGAAAAGAGAAAATCACAGATTTCGAGAGAGGGAGAGAGTGAGAGAGAGAGAGAGGGAGAGAAAGAGAGAGAGAGCTTACCAAAAAGGACTTTAGTATCTCGGAGGAAAACATTTAAACCTTTCGCCCCATTCCAGAATACAATAGAGATTTCTGAATGACCAGGAAAATTCAAAATTTCTAAAATAACACGGACCATAAATCAGTCATCTACTTGTGTTATATATCGCCTTGATCATTTCCACCCCCGTGGGAACTCATGTCGAGCTTATGGGAGCGAACGGATTGAGATAGCCGGAGTCCGGTGAGACGCAATGAGAGGGCAACGCTACTCAACTGGAGAATTTTCAAATAAATCAGTCATTTCATTTTTGGAGGCGGGGTCGTTCTCGACGCTCCCTGGAAATATCTCTCACTGTTTTCTGACCGATTCAAAATTCTGAAAGATTTGTGAGCTTCTATGTCAAAAGCTTTAATTCTCTTCATTTTCACTTGAACGTTTTGGTTTTTGTTTAGGATACAATCGGTATGCGTAGTCGCAGCATGGACGAAAGCTCCGCCGCCCTCATTTTTCAATCCAGGAACTCTTTTTTTTTTTTTTTTTTTTTCCAAAATAAACACTTGGAAATTTATAACACGGGAACGCGCGTTTTCTCTCTTTTGCCCGGAAAATATTTTCGACCAAGACGACGTGCCATAAGGTAAACATTCGACATGGTCGTTGTTTTTTTGCATTTCCACGGATCCCCTTCCGTTTGTCCCCGTCCGTGTTATCATAAAAAGAAATATTGCGCTCCGAAAGTGCTTCCCGGCAAATATTGAAAGCAGTTAAAAAATTTGGAATGTTTTGTTTAAACGGCACTAATATACTGGAAAACCGGGATAAAAATGTTTCCTGGAGAGCAAATTTATATATCGAGGATTTTTGTTTTGTTCGATATTAAATTATGAAAAGGGCCTTTTTTTTTTTTTTTTTTCGTGCAACTGTGCCGTAAGTTTTTACATGCGGATCGCTTCGGAATGGGTTTAAACGCGGTGGATATTTGTGCCCCTTTAATTTTTTGCGGCCGTTAAACCGCAACTTAAAAAATTATCTTGAAGCTATTAAAAAGAGAATCGAACGGTCGAAAAAAAACCGTATTGCGCATTGACATATTCGGCCTTTAAAGCGTTCCGGAACCGCCTCCCGAAAAAATGCGATTCGGATTTTTGACGGGCGCAGCGTAAAAAGCGCTTCGCTCGGAAGCCGGTCGTCGATGCTTTTAGGTGTGGAATCGTTTCGGATGCGGCGCATGATGGTATGCACCCCGAGCGTCCAAGGTCGCTCGATTTGGCTCCTGGCGTCGGGCGGAGCGGATTCTCCCGCGGACGCCGGGCGTCGAGCCGGAAGCCCTCGCGCGGCAATTCACGGTGACGATCGCGGCAAATTTTTCATTATTTTCGGAAAGGAGGAAGAAGGGGAGGAAGAAGGGATGAAAAAAAAAATAGGTTTTTGCTGGATGCGACTATATTTCCACTCCGCCCCTTTAGACTCGTCCTCTGGAGAATAATACACCTCACCCTTAACATTATCAACGATTTATTGCCTTTCCGAGGACAATGCCAACAATTTGGATCTTTTCTTCCCCGACTGATGACAAATCCGTCAATACCATTGGCTTAATATAGCGACTTTAGGTCTTGGTTTCGTGATTCCTTAAATTTTTATTTTTATTTGCTTTTTTTTTTTTTTTTTTTTTTTTTTTTTTTCTCTCTCTCTCTCCACTACCTACCTTTTCAATTTACTGGTAACGCTGCTATCATCGGCTTTTACTTTTAGTTTTCCTCGTTGGCATGAGAGGAAAAAAAAAAAAAAGTTGGATGGAACAGAATAGCATTTGATTGTGAGTCGAAATTTGGCATTTTACGTCAAAGCATGAGTTATGCTGCCTTCCTTTCTTCGTGTCTTTCTTTGTTTTATGCCCGGATATTGACAAATGTCTGGAACGGGACGGTTAATCTGGTAAAAAAAAAAAAAAAAAAAAAAATCGCTTTTTTAATATGCGTTTTTCCCCTTTTTACGGTGGTTCGGGCGCCGAAAACCAATATTTTTCCCGGCCGCTCCAGACGTTAATCCGCGAATATGCCGTTCGGGAGATGCTCATCTTCGGTCTCGCATGGAAAGCAAAATCGAATTCGGCGTCGGTTTCGAAGATTGTGAAATTGTTTGTCTTCCCCGGTTAATGCGGTTGGGTTTTTATCTTTTTCTTTTTATTTAAAAAAAAAAAAAGAAAAAAAAAAGAAAAAGAAAAAAAAAATCGGGTTTCAGACTGATCCAAATTATTTGTGACATTGTCGTCGCGTTTTCGGCCCGGATCATTTGACGAGACGTCTGGGAACGTCGCTTCGCTGCTATCGCGTTTAGTTCGTTGAAACTTTTCGGCCGGCGAACGCCAGGACCACGGAGGATGCATCTTGAGTTTCCCGGTGCGAGACAATCGGGGAGGCGGATGAGTTATTTTGAAAATGTTGAAAAAATAATCGAGTCGATGCTGAAGGAGAGTTTTAAAATTTTCCCCGAGGAACGGTTTTAAGCGGATGAGATATTTTAAAATTTATTGGATGCAACAAACGGATTCGGATTAAGGTTCCCGTCGAAAATCACACACAAAAGGTCTCACCAAAGATAAAAAAAGAAGCGGAGAAGCAGAAGCAAAGCGAAGAAGCCAGAAAGACATTTACATCAGCGGAACATAATGGTTCATAAATCTTTCAAACGCGTCACCAAATATAAGACTTGAGTAAGAGCTTTACTCCGTTTACATCATATAAGGTGAAGGATTGATTTATTACGGCTTTTAGTTAAGACAATGGCAGTCAAACTGTGATATACTCGGAAAATATGCCGGCTCGAAAATCAGTATAGTGTTCAGGAATGATCTAAATCGCGATATCCGTAAAACCTTCCGATGCTGTCGCTAAAATCTATTTTCATCTGCTTTAAATTCATTTCGCCCGACAGCGGACCTGATCCGTGTGCTGATCGTGTCTTCATTTATGTGGATGCAATCGCGAAAAAAAAAAAAAAAACGTTTTTTCTAAGATCAAGTTTCGAATATGGAACTCCACCAACTTCGAAATCGAACAGAATGGATTTGCATTTTCCTCGAGACCCCGCTGTCGTGACGGCGCAGCGAACGGCTGTCATTGCAAAAATTTCTTCTCCGGCAGCGTTTCGCGTCCGGAGTCCGTTCGGGTCGGTCAGAACCCCGAACGTCTCTTCCCGCGACTTTTTCCTCACCAAGGGGGGTGGCTTTCGCTGGGCCACGCCGATCGTCTCCGGCCTGTTGCACCGCCGAGGCGGGTCCGCGAGGGCAGACGAAGGCAAAGGCTTCTTTTTTTTTTTCTTCTTTTTTTTTTTTTATTTTGGGGTCCGCGCTCATTAAAAGCGAACCGAGGTTGAGAGTGAATGGATTTACATGAGCCAACAAAAGGAGTGCACCCGCATCGGATAATAAAAGGCGAAAAAAAAAATATATTGCGACCATAAATCAAACCGTGGTGCTAAGATCAATGGAAACGTGGAAAAAATAATGCGAAATCTCTCGTCGGCGCATGCGCAGCTGCTCCTCGTCCAAAATTTGATACCCACGCATCAATGGCTATGAAGCAATAACTCAGGGCACGTCATGTGTTTGAAATCGGCGTAAATCTCGGGTAATTACAGTTTTGGGAGAAAACCAGGGTAGGCAACCGAAAATTTAATCCTTACGTCACAGAAATCTTCAGCTGTCGGATATATTTTTTTCCAGGGAGCCGGGAACATGGTCCCCACGTGAAAATAATTATTAAAAAGACAAATGTCTGTCTTCCCGCGACTGAATTAATAAAGGAGATGACAGTTGAGAACCGCATATGAGAAAGAGCGGGCACAGATCGGAGAGGCAAGGTAATAGATGGTTGGGTTTTTTTTTTTTTTTTTTTTTTTTTAAAATAATGTTATAAAAGAAAAAATGAAATTACG